>CAUYRT010092778.1:0-17110 GCA_963574885.1 Lepilemur ruficaudatus | reverse complement strand
ACATCTTAGGAATTGGCTAAGGAGTTGGTAGTGGAGAAGGAGAAGCTTGGGAGAAATAAAGGTGCTACAGGTAAAAGGAAATGAGAAAATGCCATTTTAAAAAACTACCATGTATTGTACCTATAAATTTATATAAAGTTATATGTACATATATCAACATTTTTAGATAAAAAATAGACAAGGCATTCAAAGAGTCAAGAACATAGTAAGTATTAAATGTATGTTAGCTATCATTGCTAAATATTAGTTGTCCTGAAAGGTTATCTATATGATTTGTTAAGAAATAGAAAAAAGACAGAGTTAACCTTTTAAAAGCCTAGCTGGCTACACACCAGTAAATCAATTCTCTTTATTAACATAAACATAGTTATAAATACTTAATGACTATCCCTTGTGTCTTCTGTTTTTACAACAAAGATCATATGACGTATTAAGTGAGATCAGTAAAGAGGCAAAGAAAGTTTTACCAACACATGAACTGCTATGAAAGAAAAACTCAACATACGTGGCACAGCACTTTGAAAATGGCTGGGATTAAATTTAATAAGTTGTCTTCTCAGTTCATTTACTCCAACTCCAGATGGTCCTAAACACAGAAAGTCACATACAGAAATTATTAGATTTGGATAAATATAATTATATGGTAAAATCATCATTTCAGTGCTATTGAAGAAACTTGGGAACAGATGGTTTTAGGAAAATAATGTAACTTCCTTCCTCACGAATTGGAACAACTCCAGAAAACTCTTGGGAATTTTCCTAGTAACCCACGGAGTAACCCACACTGCTTCAACATTCCAAAATGAGTCAGGAATTGCAGGAACCTCTCACCCCAGCAAACTTCGTCTAATGTTGGATGCCATTAAAATTAGCTGGTCTCATTTTAGATAATCTAAGAGATCTGCCTTCCTTCTTTAAATGAAGTTTCTATGGTATCACAATCAGAAATCAGCCTCGACAATCATAGGTTCTGTGGCTTATAGAATTCAGGGGTACATTTCTGATAGGTGGTTGAATCAGCACCCCTATTTCCCCATGAAGGGCTGACTTCATGGGCATAAAATTTGTGCAGTTATACAGGGCCTGTGCTTAGAAGGATACCACGCTTGGATTAATGCTCTCCAATTGCATCTTGAAATCTTTAATAATTTTTGAACAAGGGGCCATTGTATTTTCATTTTGCACTGAATCTTGCAAATGATGTAGCCGTTTCTGGCTATAAGGCATGTTGTTCTGCTCTTGGGGGGCCTTCTCTCCTCACAGCTGAACACATAGACAGGATGGCAGTAAGATATAAGTTGCTACTGCTGCAGGCACCACCAGCTTTGTAGAAGTCTTGGACACAAAAGCAGGTGACCCCAGCGCTGTATCTGTCCTGATCTTTAGCACCAAAGATACAGCCCAGAAGATTTTAGATCCTTTTCAAAAAGGGACAGTTATATATTTCTTAGGGAAATGGAATTTAAGGATTTTCATGATACAGACTAATGACCAGTCTAGGGGATGACTCACCTATGTTTATACAACAAATTCTAAACAGGCAAAAAAACAATCATAGTTATATCCTCATCATAATACAACTTATTACATAAGTTCATACACACTATGGCATATCACAATTGTAGACAAAAAAAGCTTCATACAATAAAATTTTATTATAAACACACATAAAAAATAGGATTTATGGTTTTAAAAAAGGTATTTGTATGGGGGGTCCATAAAGAGTTCTACTTTTACCCCTACCCACAATGTAAGACTATTGAATCTAGAAGGAAAACTTGCCACGACGAGGACAGCGCATGCTCAGACATACCCACAAGCACTATGAGGCGGTGCTTGTCTGAAGGGCGTCGCTGGTACCTCACCACCTCCTCGTAAGGGGCACCCACGGCACTGTAGCAGCCGCCAGCGCAGCACACACTGGCACGCCGCCGGCTTAGGTAAGATTTCCTGCGACAAAGGCGCATGCTGCGGCGGAAACCAGCTGGAGAGGGGACATGCACAAAACGTAAGATCTAGGGCAGGAGAGATTACTTCTTGCTTCAGATCTGATGAAACGTGTAGCAACTATGATCCTAAAGTGTTAGTTAATATAATCATGTCTGTCTGAAATTAGAAGACAGGAAGCCATGTGATACGAAAATAACAAAACGCCCCGTGTGTTATCTGTACGGTGCATCCAGCACCCGCTGCGTGCCAGGCATCGTGCTTGGTTCTGGAGACAGAGTGGTCAACTCATCTAAGACCACTTCCCCTCGACATTTACATTTTGTGGAGCAGAAAGAAAACAACAACAAAAAGTAAGTGCTTAGAGGAAGAGTGAGTGGATAGAGAGGGATGAGGGCGCTTTTGCAGGCAGGCAGTGTGATTAGAGTATCTCTGCAAAGTCGGCATCGAACAGATGTGTGAGTGAAGCAATGGGGCCAGCTAAGGAGGCCTGTGCTGGGAAGAGCAAGCCAGGCTGAGGGAAGGGCAATGCAAAGGTGCAGAGAAAGGGTCTGTGCTGGGAAGGTTTGAGGAAAAGCAAGGACGCCTGGAGAGCTGTAAGGCAGTGAGCAGGAGGGGGCGTGGCAGGACATGGGGTTGGAGAGGGAGCTGGAGCCAGATCACACAGCGCCTTGGCAGAGTGGTGGATCGCGGAGCCTCTGGATGGACGGACGAGAGACCTGGCTGGGGTGGGAGTTGGGGGGACGACATGATTTGATTCGTGTTTCTGAAGGATTCCTCTGATTGCTGTGAGGAGGGTGTAAACTGTAGGGGGAGTAAGTGTAGCCTCAGGAGAGAGCAGTTAGGAAGCTACTGCTATAGTCCGGGTGAGACATGATGGTGGCTTGGGGAGAGTGGAAACAGTGGAGCAGGCTCGTTATTCACATTTTCAGAGGTATACACTAAGACACAGACAGGCTAGGCGGCTGCTTAGGACTGTGCGATCAGTGACAAAGTTGGACATCTTAATCATGATTTCTGAACCCCTAGACTCTGCTTAATCTTTCAAATCACCAGACTTTCTGGTATTTTCAGAGGTGTTTCCGGGCCTCTCAGTAGATAGAGCTAGGACTACACGTGTATGTATAAATATTGATACACACACATGCTTACATCTAATTGCATCTATATATATTGAAAACTCTGAGTTCCCACCAATACCCACAATGCCAATCCAACATCACATGATTCATTCTAGCCTTCCCCTGTCTGTCCGTATATGTAACTGCCTTCTCTAACAGCGAGAACCCTGGCTCTTGTCCTCAATACATTTGGATATTATATCAATCAAGAGCACCTGTGTAGGAAGAGAGCCAGACAGTGTTGGCAGCATGGCAGAAAGTGTCAGAGCCCAGGCTAAATGAGGACGGCATCTTTGTAGAGGCTGTGGGCTATCAGAGGCCAAGAAATGGCAGCTGCCCTCCTTACTTTACTCTGGCTCTGACAACCTGCACCAGGCCACCATAGCCCCATGCACAGATGCCCCCATCACACTACTCAGGCTCTGATGTCCCACCCCACACTCCTTACTCCCCACCCTTGTGCAGCTGCCTGCCCTCCTCAGCCCTACCCAGTGGCTTTTGAACTGAATGATTCTGGAAGCAATGCAGAATGGTGGCCCCAGTGATTCCAAAGTGCATCCAGGCTTGGGGTCCAACCTTCTAGTTTACAGCCCTGCAGCTCTGCTGTTCTCCCTGCCTCCCTGAAGCAGGGAGCCTCGAGTGATTTTTAAATGAGTGGTGCCTGGTCCTTCAGAAAGCTCTGGCCAGGTGACAGATTATAGAAAGGTGGCCATAAAAAGTGAGCTTAGTAGTCAGAGAATTGGTCTCTTTTTTTTTTTTTTTTTTGAGACGGAGTCTCACTCTGTTGCCCAGGCTAGAGTGCCGTGGATCAGCCTAGCTCATAGCAACCTCAAACTCCTGGGCTCAAGCGATCCTTCTGCCTCAGCCTCACAAGTAGCTGGGACTACAGGCATGTGCTACCATGCCCGGCTAATTTTTTCTATATATTTTAAGTTGTCCAGCTAATTTGTTTCTATTTTTAGTAGACATGGGGTCTCGCTCTTGCGCAGGCTGGTTTCGAACTCATGACCTTTGAGCGATCCGCCCGCCTCGGCCTCCCAGAGTGCTAGGATTACAGGCGTGAGCCACTGCACCCAGCCGGGGAGAATTGGTCTATTTAGAGTAAGATAAATAGGTTATGGAACAGTCTGGAAGAAAACAAAAATATTTGTGTTTGATGAGTAATTGAGAGAAACCCAGTGGAAATTAGATGAATAATCATGAATAATCAATAGATTAGAATATTGACAAGAAAAAATGGATAGCAGTGAACAAGAACAAGGAACAAGTTTAGAAATGTTCATCAGCAAAAGAAGCTTTCAGAAGAGCATCAGACTGGTATGAACATAACTTAGCAAGTGACGAAGACCTGCTTCTTATTCATCATCACCTACCGATAAAGACCTTCTGACCATAGCCAACAAATTCCTCCTTGTCTGGAACACAGAGAACAGAATGTGTGAGGGCAAGGAGAAGTTCACTTAGAACAAATGCATGAAATCATCTTCAGATTTTCAAGTGACACTACTTCAGTAGATGACAGTATGGTTGAATTTATCCTAGCTAGAGTGGCTTACGCAAGAATGTTCTAAGCACTTTCCATCCTATTGTCCACACACCACAAACTATAGAGAGACACTGTACAGAATTTCAGCATCACTGAATGTAGTCTATCTAGTATGGTTGAAAACAAAAAGCTATTTTAGGCTTGTCTAAAGTTGTAAGAAAGATATTGAGTCATAGTAAAGACATAAAAACTGGATATACATTTTTAAACATACTCTAAGAAAACCGATTTTTAAAAAGTTTATAAATTGGGTTTGGCTTTAACTGGTAGATATGATGTTCCTGCAGGTCCTATACTTCATCTCTTAATCAGATATGGATTATTTTCTCCCTTTTAAAATGGTTCATTCTGTTAAAATTAGGATTTGTTCTATGGCTACCAGTAGTTTCTGATTGGCCAGGAATCTGAGAGACAAAGTGAGGAGAACTGTGCCCAGCACCTCTAAGCATCTAGAGCTAGTACAAACTCCTATTCCTGCTTCTGTTGGGGGCCCCAGAAAAATTGTTATAAACCCCAGGAAAAATGTTATAAAAATATCATTTTCAAATTACTTTTTACTTAAGTTCCTTGTTATTTATACAATTCTATTCTGAATATTGGAACAATATGTAAATAGCATTTGTTCATAGAATAAACTGATATATACCTTTTTTAAAAAACGCATTTTAAAATACCAAGTAAACACAGTAACACCCATTCCATCTTCCGGTATGTAAGTACATTTTCTAACTGAGCTATGTCACTAAGTTAAAAAGGAAATGTTTATTTAGGGCTATCCCTTCATAAAGCTTAATTACTTTGATTATTCATTTTAAATTTTTTTTATGAAATTGAATGTTTAATCATTGATTTCACTCATAAAATATCATATCTCCACCTTAAAAGTTATCCTGTCAAATATTCACTTTGAGGCACTGAAAGATCTTAAACATAGCTCTATTTGACATAGCCAGGAAATAAAAACAAAAAATTACCTTCTGAAAGTTCCTCTGGATATTTGGGTAAGTGCAAAAACAGACATGAAAAAGTTAAGCCTTTGAGAAGATCAAGTTAGCCATCAAATCAAGGCAAATGACATAAGTGAGGCTTTCCTGTTACCATTAGCAATAACTTAACTTTGGGTAAGGCTGGCAAGGCAAATGAACAGCACACAGTTGGGAACTTGGGAACTGATTTGACCTGACTCTGATGCTCTGGGACAATAACTTTCTCTACAAATTGCCTAAGACTCTCCCTGAAGGCTTTTTATCCATGGAGACTCTACTTGGTTGACACAAAATGGGGCCTGAAAGAGAGAAATTATAGGAAGGAAATGGACTTGAGGTTTCTCTCTCCCCCAGAGGCGATGGCACTGCAGCGCTGGGAAGGGGAGGAAGTGGTAGCAATGGCATTGGGGTAGACAGCTGCAGCAAGTCCGTTTCCAGCTGTCCTCTTGAAGACAAGGGGAACCTTCAAGATACAAAGCAACCTTCTTTTTTGTTTTCTGGAGATGTTGAAACAGCCCTATTCTCTGGGTATTTTTTTTTTAAATGTCATTCCTAATTAAACTATACCATTACCTCCTGGAAAAATTCCAGGAGGCCACATTATATTTCATTCAGAGTAGAGACCGAAACTAAAGAACCCTAACTGCCCACTAAGTGGTCTAAGTAACAAAATTAAGCATCAGGAATGAATGCCAAGCGTTATCTACTTAGAAGATATTCCAGCTGGTGCTAATTGTTCCTTAATTGAGCTTCTAGAGCTGGGTTCAGAACGCACTTGAGAGTTCTCTTTCAACTGAGAGAAGTGCTTTATAGTAGGTAAGAGAGGCTACACGCTTCCCTCTGCAGTGCTAGTCTAAGAGAACCAGCTGCCAACTGCCCCTAAGGAACAAGATTTCACAACAATAACTCCAGCTACACTTGTGTAGCACTTACTGTGTGCCAGGCACCGTTCTAAGCACTTTCCTTATAAATTATTGTTCCCATTTTGGAGATGGGGAACCTGCAGAGGGATTGAGTATCAGAGGATCCACAGTTAGTGAGTGATGGATTCAAGTATTGTCATACTTGGGCATTCTTGCTCAAGTCTGTGGTCTTACCTGCCACACCACACGGCCTCTCCTATCACAAACCCCACACATAACCCTGGGTCCCAACCACATCCTTAGCGTGTGGAATGTTTTTCAGCAAAACGATGAGTTGCATAGAACAAAGAAGGATCAGGATAATCTAAGAAATTAAAAACTAAGCCAATCCCCAAAACCGAGCAAGTGTAATTAAATTACCCCTAACAGGCCAACCATCTAATAGAAAAGCAGAAAATTTACAAACAACATAATGGTAAGTACATAATTTAAGCAAGTAGCTCCTAAGTCATCTGTCTCAATGCTGTATTTTTTACAACTAGTATCTGTAACAATCTCTCATGACATTTATAGATGGTATAATCTACCATACACATAATTTTAAAAATCAATGCTCTAATTGTAATAAAGAGGAAAAATAAAAAGGAAGTAATGTATTTTAAAAGTATGTGTATCAAAATATAAATCCTCAGGTATGACATCTCTAGAAGACATAAGAAACTACTAGATACTTATATCTACTTATAATGAAGAAGCATGGATTTAAGGGAAGTGAGAAGTCAGAAAATATTCCTTATATGAAGTACAGAAAAATAGAAAAGGAACTGGTAGGGGGATGGACACTCTTGAAGCTCTGACTTGGGTGGGGCAAAGGCAATATATGTAACCTAAACATTTGTACCCCTGTAATATGCTGAAATAATAATAATAAAAAAAGGAATGCTCACGGTACAGAAAGCTCCAGTTACTTTGTGGAGGTCCGACTTGTCCCTAAGACTAATGTTTCTCTCTTCCTCACTCAGAGACTTTGGGAAATCTAATCTCTTAATATCCCAGTGATCTGAAAATTCCACATCTTGAAACACATGAAATGCAAGGTATCTCAAGGGTGCATTATTAAAAGCAAAATCCATAAAAGAAAAAGAAAAGGAACTGGTGAACATGAGAATAAAAAAGTGTTCTGATAAGTAACAACAGATCAAATTTATTTGTGCATGATAAGAGAAAGAGGAGACTTGACTTAATGAGGTAGGGATAATATGACAAAGCAATTGGAGGCCAATGGAATGGAGAAAATGAGGCAATATAACATACGTGGAATCAGGTGAGTAATGTTAATATGCCTCAGCAGGTTGGCAGTTTTTAAAAAGTACTCTGTGGGACCTATTTTGTTTCTAATAATGTCAACATTATTTTGAGGGATAGACACTTGATACCTACCATTTGTCATCAAGAATAAATAATGTATTAAAGAAAAATAAAATTAATTCAGTATAGATACCACATTCTCCAGTTTATTTACTATCAATATGGAATAGACAAGATGTGTGGAATAAATTATTCAATAATTGCAAGGTGATGTCTGTATTCTCTTTGAATGTCTCTCTCCATAATGACTGTCTTCTAAACCACTGGCCTTTTCATTTTATATCTTGTGAAGACTTAACAGTGTATCAAAGAACCACCCATTTGTATTTATATTGAGTTTTGTCCAGCAGGACATGCAAAAGGTATGTGGGTCTAGGGACAATCCTTCATTGTGCAGGACAGTCTCCTACACCATAGATTATCTACCATTCCTGATTCCTACCAGTTAAAAGCCAGTAGTGCCCTCATCAACGCAACAACCAAAAAATGCCCCCACAGAATCCCAAAAATGCTGCCTCAGGGACAGTACTGGCCCTATGAAAAGCACTATTGCTGTATTGTTTTAATATTAATTTTATAATGCATATTTGACATTAACAACATGATATTGTGGGATACATACAGATGGTAAAATGGTTACTAGCATGAAGCAAATTAACGTATTTATCATATCACATAGTTACTTTTTAATTTTAATTTTTTTTACTGTTGACATATTTAAATAATTATTGTATCATAACTCTAAATATGTCTTCAAATTATATCAAAATTTGGAATATACATTTAAAAATCGGTACCAAATACTCATTTTTTACTTACCAGATTCAAATATTTCTTCATCTATGATTTTCCATGAAGGCAAAAAACAAAAACGTCATTACATTACTATCTACACTGAGACTATATTTTAATGATCTAATTCCCTGGCCTATGCTTCTGCCCACACACCACCTTTTAAATTTTTTTCCTAAATCCAGGTCAAGTCAGTGGAGTCCCTATGACATATATAAGCCATAAATAAGATACGTGGTATTCAGCATTGCGCTATAATGACAATCAATCAGGGTGCATCTGGAGCTTAAACTAAGTAAATAAAATAACATAAAAGAGAAACAATAAAATGAAATTTAAAAAGAGGCTCGGAGAGAAGGGGAAAGTGGAATGTCATGGGAAATCCCTATAGACTGTCGGACATGGCACAGCTTTGCTGCGGGCGAGCTTGCAGATGGAGGCGAGTGCAGGCTCCCCCACAAGGACAGTGCGGCAAGGAGAACGAGTAAGTGCAGGAAGGGCTGACTGAGCAGGTCTGTTCAGGCAGCCGAGAAACATGTGAGATAAATCAACTTCCTCATTAGTTAAAACAATTCTTGTTAGTGTTTTACAAAGAGATTAAGGATTAAGAAACTAGAATTTCTATGGAAGGCAATTTGAACATTTCCAACACATGCACCCTTGGATCAGGCAATGCTGCATCTAAGGTATACCCACACAAGTGAAATGACGTATTTCTAAAGCTATTCATTGTAGCAATGCTTATAATAGAAAAATCGGACATAAATGTCTAATTGTATAAGTGTGCAATAACCAATAAGCTGTTAAAAAAACAAAGAAGAGGAGGCTCTGTACGGACTAAGATAGAACCATCTCCAAGGTATATAATGGCAAGTAAAAAAGCTAAGAACAGAAGCGTGCACAGCATATCATCAAAGGGTATATGAATTTGTGTTTATGAAAAAGAAGGTGGGGATGAGAAGGGAGAGAGCAGAGAAAAATATAGATCATTGCTTCTATATACACAGAAGGTGTCTGGAGAGATACCAAATAACTGATAATATTTATTCCCTCAGGAAAGAAAACTGATAGGAGACCTGGAAAGAAAGGAACTTCTTAATAAATATACTTTTGTAGTTTTTAAATTTTGAGCTATTTGAATATATTAACTAGTAAGATCATAATTAAAATTACAGAAAGGAAATGAATATTATTGCAAGTTAAAACAAAAACAGAATGTGTACTTGGTAAAATAAACATAGTATCGACATTAGTCTGTAGTTGTTATGGGAGATATACGTGAATCTTTGAAATACCCACTATTTAAAAATTTCATATTGTTCTTTCATTTCTAAAAACTAGATTAGCCCATAAAGCCGAGACAAAGTCACCTATCTGATTAAAGTCTCTCTAACTAGTCTCCCAACAAAATTCTAGTGATTTTTGAGCCAAACTTAGTTTTGCCACTAGATTTGAAAAATCTTTTCCCAATTTACAAAAAAAAGAAATATAGAAATGTAAAAAGCCTTCATATATTTCTCAAAATTTTGGAACCTACTACTATCTATGCTAGAATCCATCAGAAGATGGCATCAAACTTAATAACAAAATATATATTTTGCTTTATAAAAAATTGATATTACAATATTTTGGGATATTCTACAAAAAGCATGGGAGTTTCTAAGTGTTCCACCGTCTGGTATGCTGAGTGTTACTAAGTGTTCCTGATATCATTGCCAAGATACTGTTTTCTAGAACGTTCTCTAGTAGGTTAGTGGGAGGCTGGAGGCATTCCTACTGCTTCTCCTTCCAAGTGTCAGACTCACAGAAAAAGGATGAGGGTGGAAGGGTCAATTTACACATTTCTTCTACAGGAAAAGTCCACGGCCCCATTGGCCAACTCTGGTTCAGATAATTTATAGATGAAGTGTTTCATATTTCTTCTGATGGTAAATCAAGTAAGAGGAAATGTTACCTGCTTCCACACATTTCTCGTCAATCTTCATGTCATCTTCTATAATATAAAGGCGCATGGAAAGGGAAAAATAGAACTTCAAATATGTCAGCATTAAAAACAAAACTCCCTACGTATAGGCTTATGTCAATAAAATTCAGGCCGTCTTACAATAATGTTACTCTTACAACTATTGCTCACTTGGAGATATAAAAAGGACTCTACCATATTAAATGAAAATGTGTGATTTGAGAGGTTCTATAATATAAAATGGTTAAAAATTAAAAAGCATAGGCTTTTAAAATTTTTTTTCAATTTTTTTTTTTAAAGACAAAGTCTTGCTATCTGACCCAGGCTAGAGTTCAGTAGTTATTTATAGGTATGATCATAGCTCACGATACCTAAGTGATCCTCCCACCCCTGTCTCCCAAGTAGCCGGGACTATAGACACATACCACCGTGCCTAACACAAAGCACAAGCTTTTGAATACTGGACAAATTACTTTATCTCTAAACCTCTGTTTTCCACCTGTAAATGGGGATAGTAATAATACCTACCACATAGAACAGAATTAATTGAGATAATGCATGAAAAGCTCAGGCACATGGTAAGTGCTCAATAAATGTTAATTATTTTTATCTTCGAGGTACACAGAAGAGAATAAAGGAATAAAACTTTAAAAACCACTTGTCTTAACAGTCAAACCCTGCACAACATGATCCAAACCCAACTAGGAAGCTTGTTTTCCACTTCTCTCCTTCACGTATCTTATGCTACCATTAGGGTAGAGTGATACCGTGGTTCTTCCTCTGTGCCTTTGCTTATGCTGTTCCCTGTGCCTGTAATGCTTCAGGGTCCATCTCAGACGCTGATAAAAATGAATACCGCTGCTATGAACTTGCCTAACACTGTCTTCCCACTACCTTGAACTCTCTGATGCTGCACATCTACTCTACTTCTGTAACCATTTGGGTGTTTGCCTCATCTGCTCGCCTAGACAGCTCCTTGAAAGCAGGAACTGTCTTACCAGTTTTTACACACTTTACAGAGCTTAGGAGAGTGTCTTGCACATAGTAGGTAAATTCTCCTTTGAATATCAAAATATTTGGTTTGAATATACATTCTGAAAAAAATGTTTTTTTCTCTCAGCACTACACCTCTCGTGCCTGGCACAGTGCCCAGCATGTCTCAAGTGCTCAACAACCGGTGGTTGAAGAAATGAAGCTTATACATGCCCCCAAAGTCTGTGTAATAAGCTATAATATCAGGAAGTGACACATCACCACCCCCTTAAAAATCACACAATTCATTTATGTTTTTAAATACAATATAAAATATGAAAAATTTTATGAAATAACACTGTCTCATAGAGGTAGGGGCACAGATAAGCAAGTGACATGGCTGAGATTTTCAGCACTGTCATTCACTCCCTTGTATTCACTGAGAGACTGTTTTCCAGATTAGCCATTTATAACAACAGTGAGTTCATTAGTTCCCAGGACATAACTAGAAGGTTTTTCAAAAGGCAAACAAAAATTACAATTGTCATTTCTGTTTTACGGATGAAGGCACAGAGACCAGGCGTGATTCTCCAGTAACAGCACAAGAAGCCCTGACTTTGTGTGACTCTGGGATCTAAGATAGGTCCACTGATTATGTTCTTCCCAAATCAATAATTCCACATTATCAGCTAGGGTGGGTGTTATGGACTGAATTGTGTCCTTGTAATATCTGTATGTTGAAGCCCTCGCTCCCAGCATGACTGTATTTGGAGAGCTAAGTAAGGTTAAATGAGGTCTTAAGGTTGGGGCCCTAATTCAATAGGACTGGTGGCCTTGTAAGAAGAGGAAGAGACACTGGAGATCTCCCTCTTTCTCTCCAAGCATGCACAGAGGAAAGGCCGCGTGATCACACAGCAAGAAGGTGGCCATCCACAAACCACGAAGAGAAGCCTCACCAGATGCCAGCCCTGCTGGAACCTTGATTTTAGAACTGTGAGAAAATAAACATCTGCTGTTTAAGCCACCCAGTCTGTGATATCTTGTTATGGCAGCCCAAGCTAACACAGTGGGCTTATTACTCACCAAGAACATAGAGTCCTCTGCCCTTCCCCAGGGCTATGCCCAAGCAGCCTGCAATGTGACCCTGGGTAGATAAACCCAGAAGCAGGCACCCTGGACTTGCCTCCCTCTCCCACCTCCTTCTGCTCCCATTTCTGCTATCACCTGCCTATGTCATACACCTCTCCTGTCCTTGGGGGACACAGGCTGGAGCCCTAGGCTCATAGATCAGTTTTCAAAAGTCCCTCTTTTGCAGTCTGTTGCTCTCCCTTTTCAATTTCAGGAATGAAACATGAGTGATGACTAAGGGGATGCATCTTCTCTCTTTTCTCCCCTCACCAAAAGCAGACAGCATCTTGCTTTCTTTCTTGTGTGTGTGCGCACATGCATATACTCGTGTGTGTGTATTGGATATCACGAGTCATCCAGATGGTTGGGCATGGAGAAGGGTAGAGTCAGAACTGAAGGTCCCATTTGCCCCGTGAGGCAGGGGCCCTTCCAACAGATGGAGGCTTGAATCCAGATTGCACCATTTGCAACTTCTGAAAACTGCTCTTACCTTCTCTGTATCTCAATCTTTTCATCCATAAAATGGGAACAACAGTAATTTCCTTACAGTGTTATTTTTATGCAATGTGTATAAAGTAGTTGAAAAAAACATTTGGCCAGTTTTATTGACAACTTTTATTGAGTTCTTACCATGGACTGGGTTAAACTCTGGAGTTGCATATAAATATTACTTCTTTTTCTTTATTCCTCTCAGTGTTAGAATAATTACACTTTGCATGCATTCTTTTGAATGACATCTTTCTATAAATTAGGGTATTAATGCCTAGCACACTACTAGGTACATAGGAAGAGCTTAAAAAATAGCTGAACTTAATTGAAGTGAAGTTTTAAAAATACAGGAAATTTCTAGGAGATTTTGGAAATAAGAGATGTTTTCTAAATACTATTTCTTACCTTCTTCCATAGAAATCCCTGGGTATAGGCAAATGGTTAAAGCAGGAAAGAAAGAGAACACAACAGTCTATGCTATAGTTTCTCAGGATGACTTACAATAAAAAAAGTGCCAAAATTATTGTAATTATAGTTCTGGGTTTATTCTCTAGAAATTCAGTGAAGATTTAGTAACAAAATGATAAATGAATGCCCTATACAAACTAATACAGGTATGAGCCTTGTTGGAAATGGGGATCTATTTGCTTCTGGTAGATCCCATTCCCTTCTGTCCCAATCAGCTCTAAAAGGGTTGCATTCTACTCACTTCTAAATTAATGTGCCTAATTCAGCATATTTTAGGGAGTCAAATCTTGAATGGAAGGAAGGAAAGAAAGAAGGAGAGAGAAAGAATGAAAGGAAGAGAAGGAAAGAAAGAAAGAGGGATGACAACTTAACTGTAAGTGCATCTTCAGTAAACAACTTTTTAATAACCATCTGCAAACTAACATAGGCCTTGAATTTTTTAATAACTCTTGATTAATAAAATTGCCTCTACCTCTTAACTCAGTAGCCTACCCCTGAGATTATTTTTTCCTATGGTAAGATTAAAGCAGAGCAGAAAATGACAAAATGATATTTATTGCAACATCATCTACATCATCATATATAACTGTTGTTAAAGAAATGATTTAGTAGTTTAGAAAATGATCATGCTGCATCCGAAATATTTCATGTGAGATGTGACCCTTTAAGTCAGTGGTTGCAACCCTGAGGCTCCGGGACTTAGAGATTTGTGAGGATAATAATAGGGTGATGCAAACTACTTTCAGTGTGGACTTTCCAAAAAGTCTAATATAAATCATACTTAGGCTGCATAAGCAAATTAAATGTCAACGAGGGTCATACTACAGACAGTTATCAAATGTTGATTAGACTCTAATTAGCATTTCCATGTGCCTTTGATAAATGAAACAGGAAAATAAAGAATTCTTTTAATCCAGCTTGGTACAAAAAAAAAAAAAGACTTTTTCAAAACATGAGAGAAATAACCAAAGTATCACTATGAAAATTATGTCATGAAAAACCTTCCTGATAAAATAAGTTTTAAAAAGGTAGTATTGCAGCTAGTACTGTAACCTTGTGAAATATGTATTCGTAACTGAAAGGTAATATAAAAATATTGTCAATGAGAAAGAACAAGAGTGTTTTTTTCTTTCAAAAATGTCTTTATATGCAAAAGGGCAAGCAAAAAAAAGATGAAAAATGTCTTTATAGGCTGGGCACAGGGGCTCACACCTATAATCCTAGCACTCTGGAGGCTAAGGCAGGAGGATGGCTTGAGCTGAGGAGTTCAAGATCAGCCTGAGCAAGAGCAAGACTCCGTCTCTACTGAAAATAGAAAAATTAGCCAGGCATGGTGGCGCATGCCTGTAGTCCCAGCTACTTCTGAGGCTGAGGCAGGAGGATGGCTTGAGCCCAGGAGTTTGAGGTTGTAGTGAGCTATGATGATGTCACTGCACTCTAGCCTGGGTGACAGAACAAGACTCTATCTCAAAAAATAAAAAAAAGTCGTTATAGTTGTCTTATCTTTTCAATAGGGAAATAAAAGGAAAAATAAGTTTCATTGTAACGAAGCGAGAAATAATAAAGTGGATGAGGGCTTGGCATGGCAAATCCGTAAAACTGGCACTGTTGTCTACTTTAGTGCCCTTCCCCTGTGCCCCCTCCCCACTCCTGGTGCCCCATCCCCTTCCTTAACTCCTTTCCAGGGGCCACCTGAGGAAGGGCCTCACTCAAGTTTCCAGCTGGGCTCTGCCAAGCTACAGCGCCCTTTACTAAGGCAACAAGTAGTTCATAAGCATTTACCACCATGGAGCCCTTTATCAACCTCCCCCCCTCATTGCTATTTAAATAATATTGTCTAGCAATCGAACTGCACTAATTCAGTAATTATTCGGTCTCATATTTATTCATCCAAGGCACACAAAACTGCCAATCAGTGCTTCTGAACAGTGTGAAAATTAAGCCCCTAAGTTGATGGAACCCAATGCACGTTTGTGTGGCTATGTGGCCTTGCCTGCCAATCTATGCATAGTGCATACATGAGCTGCAGAGATCTTGGAGGACTTCAAGTTGGGGAGGGATGACTTCAGGTGTTACCAACACAAGAACATTTGCATCTTCACTGAAAACTTGTCTAAATCCAAAGGAATGAATGTCTATGGTAGGACTTCAAATGGCTGGCTGCCAGGGAGATTACTGGGGGGTAGAGGGGACATTTACAGATCCTCTCTTGGGCTGGAAACCAGCCGTGGGATGGAGGCAGCAGGCTTCCCCAGACACACACATGTTGAATTTGAGGTAGCCACATACTCACACATGGTTGATTTGAGGCAGATGTGAGGCTGGTATGGCTTAGACCACCAGAATTCCCGTTGTTTCCTATGCAAAAAAAGAAATACACTGTGAGAAAAAGCAAAACCAACCAAGGTTAACCCAGGTGAGAAAGACCCAGGACAATCACAAACGATGTTTTCTAGAATTTTGCTGCCTTCACCCAAGGGAAAAGGGTGATTTCTGCTCCAAACACATTGTTGAACACATGTCCTGAACATATAGACTTTCTCATCACTTCTCCTGCCTCACGGGTGCTTTTCGGAGTAACACAGACTTAGAGTGACATTCTGGCCTGTGACCATAAGTTCACGTGCCCTATGGTAACTTGCCTCTCGGTCATGGGAGCCTGTCTCAGTGGTCTCGTTGGAATTCTTGTCGCATGTTCAGTTTCCCTCTCAGACTGTTTGAGTCTCTACGGTTCCTTTAGATGACTCTGCTCCTTCTGCGATCTCTCTAGCACCCCTACTGGGCTCCAGGGCAAGGCCTCACCTTTCTTGGCACCTGAAACCTCTGTTGACTTGTTCCTCTTCCCCTGGGTCCCCTCCCAGCAATTCCCTTGAGCTGGTCTTCCTTTCCTCACTTACTTCAAAGCAACTTTCTAAGCAAAATTGCTCCTCTTTCTCCCTTATCCGATGCTACGAAGTTTAGAGCAAGAGAAGATCTTCAAGATCCTCTGTTCTTTGCTATTCAAATTGTGGTTCCCAGAACTGCAGCATCAGCTTCACCTGGGAGTTTGTTAGAAGTGCAGAATCCCAGTCCTCACCCCAAACCTTTCAAATTAGAAGATTCCAGGTAAGTCAAATGCACATTAAAGCTTGAAAAGCTCTAATCTAGTTGAGCTTCTCTCAAACATCGGAGGGCATCTGAGGTGTGTGTTAAAATGCAGATAGATAGATCTGGGCCCCCCAGATCTCTGGCCTCTGATTCTCTAGAGACAAGGCCAGGGCATCTGCATTTTTAAACCAAGCTCCCCCTGTGATTCTAACTCACACTAGAGTTTAAGAAGGACCAAGTAGCCGGGCACGGTGGCTCACGCCTGTAATCCTAGCACTCTGGGAGGCTGAGGCGGGCGGATCGCTCAAGGTCAGGAGTTCGAAACCAGCCTGAGCAAGAGTGAGACCCCGTCTCTACTATAAATAGAAAGAAAGAAATTA
>CAUYRT010092776.1:0-10853 GCA_963574885.1 Lepilemur ruficaudatus | reverse complement strand
CAGGCACAGTGGCTCATACCTGTAATCCTAGCACTCTGGGAGGCCCAGGCGGGAGCATCACTCAAGTTCAGGAGTTTGAGGTTGCTCTGAGCTAGGCTGATGCCATGGCACTCTAGCCCGGGGAACAGAGTGAAACTGTCTAAAAAAAAAAAAAAAAAAAGGTAGAGAAAGTTGAGAAACTCATTACGTAAGCTGTTATTGTGAATTTATAAAAAAGATTTCTAACCTTCTCTTTGAATATCCTTAAGTGAAATGGAAAGTGACCCTTTGGCTTTGATAGTATTCATAGCATTTTGATTTATCATTACCACAATGCGTGCTTTGCTTAAACTTTGTTTTCTTTAAAGTATATACTTGAAGCAGGTTTCCAGTCTTCTTGAAGATATTGTAAATGTTTTGTATTATGTACTGTGATTTTCTGTAAGGGTTTAGAATCTTGGGTTCAAATGTTAGGTATTATGACCTGAAGCAGGTGACATAACTTCTCAGCCTCAAATTCCTATGTGTAATTTGTGAATAACGTCTTCTCACAAAGTTAGGTTGTGTTTGTGGTGTTTAGCCCTGTAATACAGTCTAGGTAACAGCTCGGCACTATCATTTAATCCTACAACAACTGTATTGTGATGTAAATTGTTAGTTTATATGTAGCTGCCTTCAAAAAACCTGAAATTTGTGCTTTATATATAGTAAATATTTCTGGAAAGCTTATTGAATTACGTGGTAGTAGCACTGATGATTGCAAAAACTACTGTGAGATAGCGTTGAATTACTTAAGTGCTGTATAAATTTTGAGTTTTAATCCTAGGCTTGTTACTAATTTTCTCTGATTTGGGGCAAGCCAAGTGAGTTAATTAATTACCGTATTTAAAGTTATAGTTGAAAAAGAGTATACTTTTTGTTTGGGCAAATAAAACTTTTAAAACAAGAATGAAGAGTGCAGTATGTTAAAATATACATTTATATGCAAGATTTAGAGGAATACAAATGATGAAATGCAAATAGGCACTTTATATTTTATATTTACTCTTAAAGATTTTATTTTGGTAATATAAAAGTAAGTAAATGCAAGAAAAAGAAATGTTCAAATATCAATACTCGTATTTCCTGTCTTGTCTGTTTCTTTGTCAGACCTCTTAAACCAATCTTTGTTTATAGTATCTGTGTTTTTAAATGACTGACTCTAAACCAAAAACAGAAGAGTACTTTACATGAATATCACTCGGGGTAGGGTATGAACTGCATACATAAAGCCAAACTCCAGAGGTGAGAAGTTAAATTCTATTGAGTTCATGCATTATTAAAGGAAGAGAAAAGGATTTTCCTGTTAGGTTAGAAAAGTCAGGAGTAAAGCAGGCTTTGTGTAGCACATAGTTGGCCAGTATTTCATACTGCTTCCTACAAAACAGGTAAGTTGACCATACCTCTTACTTTGCCCTGGATGATCACAGCATATACTTCCTTTCTGGGACAGATGTCTTAACCCAGTTTCATCCTCAGAAATGTCCTGATTTATATGATAACTTTTTTTTTCTTCTTTACCCTTTTTAAAAAAACCCTTTTCTGACCAAGTATATAACTTTTAATTTTTGTTTCTTTAAAGAAAACAAAGCTTAAGCAGATTTAATTTTTCAGAAGAGATCAGAAGTTCATTGTGTGCTTATTATTAGCAAGAGTTTTTTTTTCTTTTTCCGTATCATTTATGAAGCAACATAGCACACGTAAGTTGGCACTAAAATATTTATTTATTTATTTTTAATTTTATTTTGTTTTTTGAACGAGTCTTACTCTGTTGCCCAGGCTAGAGTGCCGGCGTAAGCCTAACTCACAGCAGCCTCAAACTCCTGGACTCAAGCAATCCTTCTGCCTCAGCCTCCCGAGTAGCTGGGACTACAGGCATGCACCACCATGACCAGCTAATTTTTTCTGTATGTTTTTAGTTGGCCAGTTAATTTCTTTCTATTTTTTTTAGTAGAGACGGGTCTCACTCTTGCTCAGGCTGGTTTCAATCCCCTGACCTTGAGCAATCTGCCCGCTTCAGCCTCCCAAAGTGCTAGGATTACAGGCGTGAGCCACCGCGCCCAGCTAAAATATTTATTATTAAATTGGCTATGGGAAATGTAAATTATAGGACAAGAAAGTTGCAGTTGAGCAAGGTAAAGAAAATAAGATTATTCTGGCCTTTTGAGAAGAGTAATTGAAAATGTAGACTCTGCGACCAGGCTGCCCCGGTCCAAATCCCTGCTCTGGGTGGGCCACTTTTTAGTTGTGTGACCTTGGGCAAGTTGTTTAATCTTTTTTTTGAGACAGAGTCTCACTCTCTTGCCCAGGCTAGAGTGCCGTGGCGTCAGCCTAGCTCACAGCAACCTCAAACTCCTTGGCTTGGGGTATCCTCCTGCCTCAGCCTCCCAGGTAGCTAGGACTACAGGCACGTGCCACCGTGCCTGGCTAATATTTTTCTATTTTTAGTTGTTTGGCTAATTTCTTTCTATTTATAGTAGAGATGGGGTCTTGCTCTTGCTCAGGCTGGTCTCCAACTCCTGAGCTCAAACGATCCGCCCGCCTCGGCCTCCCGGAATGCTAGGATTACAGGCGTGAGCCACCACGCCCGGCCTGTTTAACCTTTTTTTCAGTTTCCTTACTTGTAAGTTGAGGATAATACTAGTAAATGAGGCTTATATTAATACCTGTCTTTGTAGGGTTGTTAAGAGGATTGACAGTTAAGGTAAAACACTTAGAAGGGTATATGGTACAGAAGCGCTAGCTATATCAGTGTGAACTGTGAGAGGTAATTGTCACCTCTCTTTTCTGGTCATTTACATTTAAAAGTAACAGGGTTTACTGACTTGTACATGTTAGGAATAAAAAGACACCCTTTCCTAAATAAATTATATTGATATTTGAAGTTCGAGGTATGTTTAAGTTCATTTGTGTAGTTAGCCATTGGCTTTATCAGCTGACCAATTGAAGTATGGCTCAGTATTTTGAGGACTATTTAAATTATTTAAATGCTAAATGTTAGATCCATTAATAGAGTTCTTAATCTTTAATGTGGGGGATGCATGAGTCTCTTGTAGAACTTTATAGGGAGAAGTCTGCAACTTTGTATTTTCAGAATAGTCCATGACCTCCCCAAAAGGTTATATGCCGCTAATCTATGGAGGCCTCAGTTTTTTTGATAAAGGACAGATGCCATCTGACTGAGGTAGTGGGAATTTGGGGATATAAACCTGTCTTTTCCTCTAGTACTAGAGCAGTAACAGCTTTATTGAATAAACTTCAGCTTTTCTTCCACAGTAGGGGGTGAGTGAATTCTGATTCTTGACAACCTGGAGAGCTTGAGGGAAATGAATGACCTAGTGTGTGATCCAGTTACCTTGCTATTCACAATGTGATCCTCAGACTAGCCCCAAGCTCCTTTAATGCAGGTGCTTCTTAGAATACAAACTCTATGGCCCTACCCCTGAATTACTGATTCAGAGGTGTTCATTTCATTTTATCAAAATCTCTAAGTGATTATGAGGCACATTAAAGTTTGAGAAACACTAACCTAGCATACATTCATTCATTGATTCATTCAACAAATTTTATTGTTGGCCTCCTATGTGCTGTTTAGGATGCTAGAAAATGGCCAGGCACAGTGGCTCCGCCTGTAATCCTAACACTCTGGGAGGCTGAGGCGGGAGGATCTCTTGAAGTCAGGAGTTCGAGACCAGCCTGAGCAAGAGTGAGACCCCCGTCTCTACTAAAAATAGAGAGAAATTAATTGGCCAACTAAAAATATGTAGAAAAAAATTAGCTGGGCATGGTGGCTCATGCCTGTAGTCCCAGCTACTCAGGAGGCTGAGGCAGTAGGATTGCTTGAGCCCAGGAGTGTGAGGTTGCTGTGAGCTAGGCTGACACCACGGCACTTTAGCTGGGGCAACAGAGTGAGACTCTGTCTCAAAAAAAAAAAAAAAGATGCTAGAAAACAGTAAACCATAGACAAAGCCACTGCCATTGTGGAGCTTGCAGACAAAATAATTTCAGATTAGGATAAGTGCTTTGTGATGGAGGGTGAATTTTATTACATATATTACCATGAATATTATCTTTTTTTCTCTTTAATTGAAAATTAGATGTACTTTGGCCAAGTAGGTAGATAGACATCTTTGAAGATCTGAATTGACTTCTGTCCTGAGGTGACTGTTTTCTGTGTTATTCATTTCTTCTGGATCCTTAGCCACTGTAGGAAAAACTAAGGCCAGGGACCATTTGGCTTAGAAAGGAAATAATAGTATTCCTTATGTAGTATATAACTTAAAGTTACCTCTAAGGCAACTGTAGTTTATTGGATTAGAGCATGCACTCTCTAAACTACCTAGGTTTAAATCCTTGGCTTTGTCTTATTAGCTGTGTAATCTTGGGTAGGTTACTTTACCTTGAAGTTAAGTTAACTTTTCCTTAAATGTAAAATGTGGATGATGATAGTATTTAACTGAAGTTATTATGAATATGAATTGTGTTCCATAAAGGTTAGTTATTCTCTCTCAGAAAGAGTGAAGAATTCCCACTTTAATTTTCATAAAATATCCCTAAACATCTGGTAGGACTCTGAAGGATGAAAGGATAGGTTGGGTTTTTTTTTTTTGTTTTTTTTTTGTTTTTGTTTTTTTTCCTAGTACTTGTGATTTAGTAGCCTTCTCAATATTGGGGATGTGTAAAAATTGAACCTGGATGACTTATCTGCCACGGGGCAAATAAATTTAATCAATTTATACATTTTATTTCTGTTTTACAGCATTTATGGGGTTAAGTGGCATGGGATTTCTGTTTCTGATAGTAAATAGGTAAGTAAAACGAAAGGTTATGTATGTCCAAAGAGGTGGTTTTGCCATGTTTATGGTGACTTTTTCCTAACTCTTGGTTCTGTTACCTTAGAACTGTTGTATCTTAGGACAGGAAGATATCATTTTGACAAGAATTTGATGTGTCCCTTTTTTCCTTTCTATTATCTCTCTCTAGATAGAATTTGGCATTAAATGGACTAATAATCAGGACTGCTTTTGGCTTATTTGGGCATGACATATGTTGCTTAGCAATAGAGGTGGTGATTGATGTGTCACTTTTACAGATAGTTTGGGTGTTTTTGTTGAGTATCTGTGTGTTTGCATTACCATGTGTATGTTGGCAAGGAGTTTCAGCATGCACTTGGACAATTTATATCTTTAATAGATATTTTATATAACCCTGTAACCTTGTAAGACTATGGAAGAGAAAAGGATTTTAATGGAGGTCTTTGTTAAACCTTAGTCAGAAGATGAATAAAACTTGGTTATCTAAAATTTAAATGAAAAAATAAGCCAGGCGCGGTGGCTCACGCCTGTAATCCTAGCACTCTGAGAGGCTGAGGTGGGCGGATCACTCAAGGTCAGGAGTTCGAAACCAGCCTGAGCAAGAGCGAGACCTCGTCTCTGCTATAAATAGAAAGAAATTAATTGGCCAACTAAAGATATATATATAAAAAAAAAATTAGCCGGGCATAGTGGCGCATGCCTGTAGTCCCAGCTATTCGGGAGGCTGAGGCAGAAGGATCGCTTGAGCCCAGGAGTCTGAGGTTGCTGTGAGCTAGGCTGACGCCACGGCACTCACTCTAGCCCAGGGAACAGAGTGAGACTCTGTCTCAAAAAAAAAAAAAAAAAATAGACTTGTTCTAGCTAAACTGACTTAGAGTCT
Organism: Lepilemur ruficaudatus; assembly: GCA_963574885.1. NCBI lineage: Eukaryota > Metazoa > Chordata > Mammalia > Primates > Lepilemuridae > Lepilemur > Lepilemur ruficaudatus. The sequence continues at coordinate 5,141 of CAUYRT010092776.1, read as the reverse complement.
GCCAGCCATCAGTCAGCTCATTAGCTTACAATGAGACATCACTTTGGAGATTTTAAGGATTTTAGGAGTTCTATGCCAGCTAATGGGGTGGAAGGCCAAAAATGTATTTTACAATATCACAGATAGTAACTTGCCTTATTTTTTTCCCAAGTTTTTGTGAACATTTTCCATGTTTTCTACAATGTTTTTATTTTCCATTTTCCAAAACTTTATTTTGAAATAGTCACGTGTCACTTAACGCTAGGGATCCATTCCAAGGGATGTGTAGTTAGGTGGCTTTCATCATGTGAACATTAGAGTGTACTTACACAAACCTAGATGGAATAACCAACCGCACACCTAGGCTGTATTGCATAGCCATTGTAATCTTACGAGACCACCATTGTATTTGAGGTTTGTCTTTGACAAAAACATCAGTATATGCAATGTGCATGACTGTAATTATAGATTCACCAGAAGTTGTAAACCAATGTGTAGGATGGTCCTCTGTACTCTTTGCCCAGTTTCCCCTGTAGTAGCAGCACCTTGCATAACTATAGTGTGGTAAAAGAACAGCAAGTTGACATTGATACAGTCCACAGAACTTACTCAGATTTCATCAGTTTTAAATACAATCTGGTTTTAATGTTATGACATATTCTGTTCTATGAATGAACTACAGTTGAAGAAAATACTCTACAGTTGGATGTTTCTAATTTTTCACTATTATAAAATTAGTGTGGCAAACATCCTTGTACTTAAAGGTTTTCTGTATCTATTTTGGGAAAATCTGACTAGTGTAATTTCTAGACTAAAGAAAGTATATATTTAAGGTTTTTGATGAACATTGCCAACTCTTCAGAAGAGTTATGTAAATTATAGTAGTCAACTGATTGTTTCTATTTACACTTGTTAAAATAGTATTAAGTCTGGGCTGTTCAATAGGTAAAAATGAAATTTTATAATTAGCTATTCCTGCCTGTCCTTTGCACATTTTCCCTGTTTGGCACATATCTTAGTAATTTGTAGTCTGTTGTTAATGGGTTGGTATTGTAACCTTCCTGGCCTTTTCTGTTTCATATATCTATATATTTATTTATAAATATGAATTTTATGTGTTTGTTAACATATGGTAAAATAAAATGCTTATTGTTTTGCAGCTTGATTTTTTTTTACTGAACAACATGCCTTGGAACACTTTCCATATGAGTGTGTATAGACCTATCTGTTTTTTAGGGATTTTTTTTGTTTTTGTTTTTTGACTATTTTATAGCACTCTACATTAAGAGGTATACCACATTTTATTTTATGATTCACTTATAGATGGACATTTAGATGGTTTTCAGTTTTTCACTTAATGGGATCAATGCTGTAATATGCAACCTTGTGTATGACTTCTTGTGTACATCAATGGCTTTTAGAGTATATACTCTTAACTAGGGTGGTGAAAAATACAAGTATGCCCAGGAATACTGCTTGTTTATGTGCCATAGACCCTACATTTTGATTATTCTTGGCACCCTTAATTAGCAAGGACCACATCAGATGTATGGGTATCATGCTGCTAAAAGGCATATAATTATTGTGATTATTAAATATTTAATGAAATAGTGCATTCAATCAATAAAAGAAAAGTTTTTGAGCATAATCTCCCACTATTTGAATATTTATTTATAAATTAATTATATTTGACATAGTGTTTTTTATGTTAAATATTAGCCTTAATCTCTTGCAATGACTATTTGGAGTCTTCCCCAAGTTTTGATTAGCTGTCTGCATTTGCAAAATGCCCACATTATGAGTCAGGCTTCTCTAATGTGTGTACTAGTGAAAACTCAAGTTTCTATGTTCTCTTTTATCTAGATGGATGCTGGCATTTGGCCTAAGCACCACTAGTCAGACATACTCACAGATGACTTTGAAAGTGTGCAATGTAAGGAAGTGAGCATTCTATTCATAACTTACATTTTTCAGTTAGCAGTGGCATTAGGGATGGTCAGCTTTAAGTGAAGATAATAGTTGCAGATTTAGTTCCTGATGGAGATGTATGTGGCTTTGGTGCTGGCAGTAGTAAAGGTTATAGTGGATTTGAATCTTGTCATTTAGTACCCAGTGGTGGCAGGGATAGAGGTTTCCTCATTAGGCCACTTCTGCAACATTAGCTTAGGTGATATTATCTTTGCATCTGCTTTTTCAGCTCTCCCAGTGGCAGTGACACTATCCTTTAATAAAATTAATTACCTTTCTGCTTAATTTAGCCAGAGTAGATTTGAATTCTGATTGATTAAAAATTTTGATTACATGCTGTTGGTATAGCAAGCACTGTTTGTGTGTCTATGTAGTGGCAAATATAAAGATATCTTGCTTTCTAAAATTGCTACTTAAAAGTTTTTAAATAGGTACCTGTCTTGGTGGATCTGTATGAAAACTAGTTGGTTTCCTCCCTGAGCTAATTATGATATGAGGAAGTTGTGAATTAACATCTCTAAGCCAGGATGTTGCTACACTTACTCATGGTGCTACTTCAAAGATGGTTTTGCTCCTCTGTAAGATTGGGCATTTTGTTGTTGGTTTTGCTGTTATTGTAAAAGCTCCTAGCAGCCTTGAAACCAAAAGCCAAGAAGCAGTACATAGTAAAAAACTTTCATTTTAAACTGAGAAAAAGGAAGATACTATCTACTCTGTTTGATCTTCTAAGCCATCAGAATGGTAAATACAGTTGCCAGACATAAAGAAGAGAAAGACCTAGTCTCTGCTTTTCTTGAGCCATCTGCCTAAATGCAAAGAACACATATTTAAATAAACTATTATAGTGGTAACAAAATAGAGTAAAAATAACAAGAGGGAGAAAAGCAGTGACTAAAACGAATGAAATCGGGTGCCCAAGGTATATGGAAATTGTTAGGAGTTTTGATAAAGTAGGCATTATGTTTTTAAAGATGAGGAAACTGGGGACGATTACATAATTATTGGGTGGCAGAATAAAGTTTTTTTTTTTTCTGTTATACCATAATTGTGTCTCAATTGTTGGATTATCTATAATTTAGCTTTAAGACAAAATATTGGTACTTCTTTTTCTAGAAATATTACAAATTAGATTTTCTGGAAAACACCCGAAAATGTTGGTTAAAATATATTTAAAAAAATTTTTTGTCTTTAACTTACTAACATGCATTATACTTTAAAAAAAATTTTTTTTATTAAAGCAGAGCTTTAAGCTGGTAAGAAAACAGATGAAATCTTCAGACCAAAAAGTCAGAAAGTACTTATCGAGAGAGAGAAACAGGTGGTAAAACCTGGGCCTCCCTTAGCATCTGTTGATACTTGCTGGCCCAGAGCTTTAGTTTTAATGGGCAGTGCTTAGAGGGAGGATACAAGTTAAAGTAGGAAAAACAAGCTTTCCCAGAGAAAAGAAAACGTGACAGTTTTACCATGGTTCTTGGTTGGGTTTCTATGATAATTTAAGCACAAATCCTCTTTGATGCCAGAGTAGAGCTAAAATTCACATTATCTGTTGTTGTGTTGAAATGACAGTTGAACGTTTAGTGATTCCAGTTTGATAGTCTTTCTAGACAGATATCTAACACATTTTTTCCACTCTGTTCTCTCCTTAAGAGCCCATTTAAACATATTCCTTAAAATTCCCACAAAGTTCCAAGGAAAATAGGCCTATAATTTAAAATCATAAAGCATATAAGTCATCAGTATGATTTAGCAGAAACAACAAATCACAAAATCAAGCCCTCAAAGACTACTAATATTGGGATTATTAAATCCAGACTATAATATTGTAATGTTTACTATGCTTTAAGGGAGAAGGAAGACACTGAAAAGATGATCAGGAAACAAAAAATTTGATCAGACAGATTTCAGAAAAGAACCAGAATGAACTTTAAGATGAAAACTATAAAAAGGGAGCATAAAAATTTACTAGACAAGTTGAACAGCAACTTAGAAACAGCTTGAGAGAATTGATGAACTGGAAGAAAGATCATAAGAAATTGCTCAGAATACAACTACAGAGACAAGTGAAAAATGGTAAAGAGAGGTTGATATGTGGAATATAGGATGAAAAAGTATCATATATATTTTATTGGAGTTCCAGAAGGAAGAAATAGAACAGGAAGTGGAAAGGCAATATTTGAAGAGATAACGGCTGAGAATTTTACAGAATTGATGAAAGACAGATTAGATTTCAGGGAGCTCAGTGGATCCCAAGTGCAATAAATAAAAAAGAATTCCACGCTTTGACTTAATGATTGCAAAACACCATTGATAAAGATTAAGCAGAGAGAAAAGAGAGATTAAAAATGGCAGCTAGACGGATAGCTGATTTCTTCTTAGAAATAGTACAAAACAGAGTAGTAAATATATTCAATGTGCTTGAAAGGGAATATGTGCCTATTGAGAATTCTGTATATAGCAAGAATGGAGAATAAAAATAAAAGTATTTTCAAAGAAACCACAACTTGAGAGAATTTACTAAAAAACTCTGAATGATGTCCTTAGGGCAGAAGGAAAATGATTTCAGAAAGGTCTGAAATACAAGAAAGTGATGATCAAAGAAAATGATCAACATTTATATAAATTTAAATAGATATTGATTGATATAAAATGAAAATAGTATGTATTTTGTATATATGTAGGCACAAAAGGCACAGAATAATATTTGATTTTAATGTACTGGCCACTAACATTTATGCTTTGGTTTGAAAAATATGCTATAGAGCCAGGCGCGGTGGCTCAGGCCTGTAATCCTGGCACTCTGGGAGGCGGAGGCAGGAGGTTCGCTCAAGGTCAGGAGTTCGAAACCAGCCTGACCAAGAGTGAGACCCCGTCTCTACTAAAAATAGAAAGAAATTAATTGGCCAACTAAAAATATATAGAAAAAATTAGCCGAGCATGGTGGCACATGCCTGTAGTCCCAGCTACTTGGAAGGCTGAGGCAGAAGGATTGCTTGAGCCCAGGAGTTTGAGGTTGTTGTGAGCTAGGCTGACGCCACAGCACTCACTCTAGCCTGGGCAACAGAGCGAGACTCTGTCTCAAAAAAAAAAACCTGCAATAGATGTGATAAGTTTCCTTAAGTTTCTTCTTCTTCTTTTTTTTTTTTTTTGAGACAGAGTCTTACTCTGTTGCCTGGGCTAGAGTGCCGTGGTGGCAT
>CAUYRT010092774.1:0-24576 GCA_963574885.1 Lepilemur ruficaudatus | reverse complement strand
AAACCTATCTGGGGCAATGGAGGAGGTCTGAATAGGGACCACATATTATATAATATATTGATATTAAATTTCTTGGGTCTGATAATGACGTTATACATGTGGTCATGTTGGAGAGCATTCTTATTCTTTTTTTTTTTTTTTTAAGAGATGGGGTTTTGATATGTTGCCCAGGCTGGAGTGCAGTGGCTATTCACGGGTACGATCATAGCACACTACAGCTTCAAACTCCTGGACACCAGTGATCGTCATGGCTCAGCATCCCAGAGAGTGTGCTTATTCTTAGTTCAGACACAGGTTGAACTACCTATGGGTGAAGAGTCATGGTATCTATACGTTACTTTCAAAGAGTTCATAAAAAGGTGTGTCTCTGTGCATGTATGTATATACATAGGTACATACAGGGGGCAGAGAATAAATGTGGCAAAATGTTAATTACTGAATCTAGGTGAAGGAGCATGAACATTCATTCTTTATTCTATTCTTTCTGTTTGAAATTTTTCAAAATAAAACATTCGATAAATAATTTCAAGTACATGTACATGTTGAGCACCCCAAATGTGAAATGCTCCAAAATCCAAAGCTTGTTGAGTACCAACAGGATGCTCAAAGGAAGTGCTCACTGGAGCATTTCAGATTTTGGATTTTCATATTTGGGATGCTCAATAGGTATAAGGCAAATATTCCAAAATCTGAACCACTTCTGCTCCCAGGCATTTCAGATAAGGGATACTCAACCTGTATGTGAAGATATTTCAAGAGCTAAACACTGGACTGGAAAAAGAAAAGTAGGCGTTTGTCAGATAAAGACAGAGGGGGAGGCGCTCCAGGGAGGGGGCGTGGCGAGAGCAGCAGACAGGAGCCGGTCGGGGCAGGGAAGGCAGGACCTCATCTGTCTTGTTCCCTTCCACATCCCCATGCGTCGAACTGCTCCTGGTAGAGTCCACACTTGTACGTGTTTGCCAAATGAATGAAAGAGTTAAACGGCATCACTTACGCAGGGAACTGCACGCAGAGCAGACCACAGCGAGCATAAGGTTTGTGTTAAGGAGAGAGAACTGATTTGGCCGTGGAGGCAGGGGCCCGGACGTGGGGACCTTTGTATATCCTGCCAAGGTCCTGGGACTTTATCCTGTGGGCCATGGGAGCCACGAGCAGGAGGCGATGCCATCAGATTAGCGTCCAGAGGGACCACCCTGGTGGTCAGGCACCACATGGAGTGACAGAGCACAGGCTGGGAGGCAGGAGACAAGGGTACCAGCCAGGACACCTCTGGCTTCCTTAAACACAAAGCCCTGGCTCCAACTCGCTGAATTTATTAAGAAACTTATTATCTGATAGAGCCGTAAGCTCTGAGATGACAGGCAGCAGAGAGGACTGGTTCAGTGGCTCAACGTCACCACAGACCCGGGTTCTGTCCCTTCCTCTCTCCACTTTACCTCTCTGTGTTTGGCTCTGCCTTCAGGCCACCTTTCCTCACTTTCTGAAGGTGGCAGCAGCAGGTCCCAGGGCGACATCCAGACACAGGGATGGCCACAGACAGAAGGAAGCTGTCTCTTCTATGTGTCTCTTTCCTAGCAGGGAAAACTCTTCCAAAAGCTACCCAGCAAATTTTCCGTCCCATCCCACTGGCCCTGATGGGTCACAAGCCCATTCCAAAACCAATCACTGTCAAGGGAATAGGATTATAAGTTTGGCTTAGAATACTTTATCCATGGGGGGGGGGGTCAACAACTATGAATCATCACTTGAAACCCTTGAGCGGCTACTGCTCCAGGCAAGAGATGCTGCAGCCTGAACTAAGAAGATAGTGGCAAGGGATGGAGAGATGGGGATAGATTCTAAATGTATTTAGCAAGTTATGTGGGTAGAATGCAGGGGTGAATGTGGAGGTGGAGGGAAAGGAAGGAAGGAAAAACATCCTCCTCCATATTTCTAGCTTGGGTGAGCGGGCAGAAGGAAATGTTGCTAATTGAGATAAGGTACGCAGGAAGGGGAGAGGTGGGTTTGGGGAAAAGAGGATCTGGAGCAGGGTCCATCCTAAGTGCCCAGGGGCATCTGAATAAAGGTGCTAAGCAGTCGGAGGAGTCCTTGAATCAGACTGGTATCCCAGGCTGGTGGTCCCCAGGGAGGCATGGTTCTCAGACGGGCTTTGGTTCAGACAAGACGTTTTTAAAAAGTTGAACCAACATTTAATCTTTTTTTTTTTTTTTTTTTTTGAGACAGAGTCTCACTGTGTTGCCTGGGCTAGAGTGAGTGCCGTGGCGTCAGCCTAGCTCACAGCAACCTCAAACTCCTGGGCAATCCTTCTGCCTCAGCCTCCCGAGTAGCTGGGACTACAGGCATGCACCACCATGCCCGGCTAATTTTTTCTGTATATATCTTTAGTTGGCCAATTAATTTCTTTCTATTTATAGTAGAGACAGGGTCTCACTCTTGCTCAGGCTGGTTTCGAACTCCTGACCTTGAGCTATCCACCCACCTCGGCCTCCCAGAGTGCTAGGATTACAGGCGTAAGCCACCGCGCCCGGCCCCCAACATTTAATCTTAAATTCCAAATAGGATTATGTATTTCTGGCTTCTCAGGGAAAATTGGAAAATCTGGCAAGACTGGTCCTAAATTCCTATGCATCAACAATTGGCTGGAGCCCAGTAGCAGCCACGCCCGTTAGCTAAAACCCCTGGTTCTCTGGTCTGCCATGCTCGCTTTTGATCAGTTCCATTCACTTATTTTACCTGCCTTGCTCCTGAAGGCACTTCCGTCTGACACCCCTTCTCAGAATCTCGGGGGGAGAGGTCTGAGCGGCAGATATACATCTGGGAGTGATAGGCATGTAGGTGGTGGCCAAAGCCCTGGCTGTGGATGCCATTACCCAGGGAGAAAGTGGAATGAGGAGGAGTCAGGGAGGTATCCCTGGAGCTTTCTTTCTTCTTTGAGAAAGACAGTTTCCTGCTCTGTCACCCAGGCGGGAGTGCAGTGGCCTGTGGCCTGATCATAGCTGACTGCAGCCTCAAACTCCTAGCCTCAAGCGATCCTCCCACCTCAGCCTCCTGAGTAGCTAGGACTACAGGTAAATGCCACGAAACCCAGTTAATGCTTTTGTTTTGTAGAGACAGGTCCCACTATGTTGCCCAGTGGGTCTTGAACTCTTGGCTTCAAGCAGTCCTCCTGCATCGGTCTCCCAAAGTGCTGAGATTACAGGTGTCAGCCACCACATCCAGGCCTCAGTTTTTAGCATTGGAGGAAGAGAAACACATGCAAAAGAGAGAAGAAACAGTCAAAGAAATAGGGACAGAACCAAAAAAGCTTGAGGCCTCAGAAGCTAAGAGAGGAGAGATTGAAGTCAGAGGCAGTGCCCACCTGGGCCAAGTGCAGTCGGGAGGGCCAGGGAGAGAAGGATCCGAAGGAGATCCGGCACTGGGGAGATGAGTCCTGGGTGCCCGAGGGAGCCACGCTCCCTGGCGTGGTGAGGGAAGAAGCCAGGGGCACTGGGCTGGACAGAGGATGAGAGCTAAGGACACGGAGTGTGTAGCCTACTTTGTTGAGTAAGGGAGAAGACAGGCTGGATGGAAGCTCAAGAAGACATGGGATCACAGGATGGTCCCTTTTTAGGATCAGAAAGACTTAGACATTTTAATGGGAAAAAGAAACCAGCGGCGAGAGAGAGGCTGTAGAAATGTAACATAGACGGATCAACGACAGAACCAAGTCCAGGAGGAGGAGGCTGGGGAAGGGCAAAAGAGTCAGGCACAGGCGACATGATTTGCCAGGAAGAAAAAGGACGTCCAGGCCTCCAGGGCTGGCAGATAGCGGGGGACGCTAAACCTGTGGGCAGATGAGCGTGTTCAGAAACCCGGTGGCTACCAGTGGACCTTTCGCAGTGGGGGTGGGGGCTCAGCAACCTTTCGGACGGGCGCTCCTAGGTGCCTGAACTTTTCCATTTGGAATGAAGGCTGGGGTGGGAGGTTTATCACCCACTGGCCCCCAACTTACAAGCAGCAGTGGAGGAGGGCAGAGCAAGCCCTGGAGGCGGGGTGCCTGTCGGCAGAGGGGAAGGACGCGTGTGCACACTGCGCGGCGCCTCTGACAGGGGACGTGGCCACAGCGTCACACGCAGGCTGGAAAGCTGCAGACCACGGGCCTCGGGCCCCTCTCTGGCACATATCTGGGCTTGGGTGAATGTGTTGCTCCCCCTCCCCGTGCTTAACTCACTCCGAGGCACCCGCCATCACCAAGATGGCACCAGACACACCCCCATTCTCCCAGGTGCCCCATCAGCGCACAGACACGAGTGGCTCTACTGAAGCCACGGCCCATGATCCGTTATCGTAACGCCAAGCCATCTAAAGAAAATGAGCATTCCTGTCTGCTGGATGGTGCATGCAGTCGCTAAGCAGAGGAGGCCTTGGCGCCACCTTTATCCAAGGCCTTCAGTCTTCCTTTGGGGGAGATGTTGGCCAAAGCAATTTTTGGTGGGCAATTCTTTGCTGATGAAGCTTTGTAACCTGAGGAGTCAGGCGGACTCCAAGGCAGTGGAGTCCCCAGACAGTCCACGGTGGTGGGTCAGAGTTTGGATTATGAAGAGCCCTTCATGGTCTAGGGGTGCAGCATTCCAGGGCTGCGGAGGCCCCAGAGCTTGGGTGGGCCTTAGTGGTGCATGTTTGGTGACCCAGGGTGAGAAGCAGGGAATGGCCCGTCAGAGGAGCTCCACGACGACACACTGAAACCCCTTGAGGTCCGATTCCCAATGTGTCTTCACATTCGCAGTGACTTTTTTCTCCTAAACTGTGTGTTACCAGAGGGCAGAGGCGGGGGTGACACAGGGTAACTCTGCTGAGCAGCCGTGGGCCAGGCAGTGGCCCCTGCTCCCTTTTCCCACCCATATCCTAATAAAATTCCCTAAGCATAACTATTTGGATTGTGTCTCTTTTAAGTCTTATTTATTTCATGGTGCAGTTGCTACAAGGCAAAAAGAAACAAACAAACAGAAAACTCTTTGGGAAAAAAAAAAGGCAGGAGGCAAAATACGCCGGGAAAGGCCACTGTCTTGACATTAGGTGTCCCTAGAATAACCAGGATTTAGCTAAAATAAAAATTTCCATGTCCTAAAAACTGTCTCTGATTTTAAAAATAATAAAAATCCGGTTACAGCCCTTGCACTGGAAAAATCAATATTCTTTCATTCCTTCTAAAAACTGGGGCATTAAAATAGAATCCAGGCTAGAAGAGGTAGGCACGCTGGCTTCGTGTCACCTGTTTTGAATTATGCGGTTAAACTCAGCACGCATTTCCCGAGAGGGAGGCATGGAATCTTCTTCCTTCAAGAACATGCTAAACACCCATCTGTCAGAACGATTTCTGGGTACCGAGGTGTAGAGATGGAGAACAGAACAGACCATCCCTTGAGGTTGCTGCCTGTGCAGAACAGCCCTGTCCCCGCAAGACGCAGGTACTCATTATCCTCCGTCAACAGTCCCCTGCATGACAGGCACGGCCACCCACGCTGGGGACACGGCAGTCCATGTCCTCAAGAAACTTGTCATCTCCTGACAGAGCCAGATGCCCGGCAGCCCATTCCAAGACAGCACCACATGGCGAGAGTAGAATGTTGACGGGAACCCAAACCAAGCGCTACTACTAACAATATGCATTAGCGGGACAGGAACAGGCGCCACTGAGAGCCGACCTCCTGCGCCACTCCGGGCACTGGGGGCTTAACATGTTCTCACCCAACGCAGCAGCCCTCGGAGGTTCTTATCCTGGTGTCACTGAGTGACGCCTAATGTCACCAAGGTAGTGAGGGGCAGAGCTGGGATTTGAACCTGGGTCACTCTGATTCCAAAGTCTGTGCTCCTTTTATACCAAGCAACAGCTCAAGTTCCAGTTTTCAAATAATGCCTCTCCCGATTCCCTTCACTGAATGTTATTTATCTGTACTTCTCATACGGCAATTACCTTAATCTGGTCGTAGGCTTGTCGGTGTACTTAACAATTTTACCGGACAATAAACTTCAAAAGCAGAGATGGCATCCCTTTCTGTATTTTGAGCGTGTGTGCATAATGTTTCAGATAAGGTGCGCCTCTCTGACGAGGCGACGTGTCAGCAGACAGTTGGAAGAAGCGAGGGCAATCCTTGCACACACGGGGGCGTGGGGAGGGGAACATTCCAGGCAGAGGGCATGGCAGACGCGAAGGCCCTCGGCCAAGGAGCCAGTCTGAGGCACGGGACCTCCGACCCCACCTCGGCCCCGTCACTCTGTCCTCTTACTCTGCTTTCATTTTATTCGAAGCTCTTCTCACTATTTGACATTATATTTTTGAGTCTATTTGCTTATTGTTTACACCCCCAACTAGACTGATCCGCAGTGCCTAGAACAGATCTGGCCTATGGAAGGAATTCCATACACATTGGTTTAGAAATGTACAGAGCATTCTACGTAATTTTAAGTTTGGTATATTTTCCTTAAGCACTTACCATGTACAACCACTGAGCTCAGCACTTTATATAGATTACTTCATTTAATCCTCACAAAAACTCCATTGAGGTGGGTACTATGATTAGCCCCATTTCACAGAGGGTGACACTGAAGTTAATAACTTGCTTAAGGCGACGCTGCCAGTAGGTGATGGAGCTGGGCCATGAACCCAGGTCTGATCCCAAAGCCTACATCCTTTCACCAAAACGTCATTCTAATCTTGCTAAGCTCACAGTGGCCACCACAGCGCCATGCACACAGGAGGCCCTCAACAAATACTCACTGGATTGAAATAAATACTAATATATTCGGTGCAGAGGAGGGGGCGTGCCCCAAGAGGATGCAGAATTTGAAGACCAGGTTAGAAGATGCCTCCCTTTGGTGTGGAAGCTAAAAGGACCGGTATAAAAGAAATGTGGTTAGCTGAATGGGAACATTTTCCTCCAGAAACTTATCCCCATAAGCAGTGATGTCTCAGCGTGCAGCTCATGTGACAAGGGCACTTCCTAAAGGCTCCTAGACTCACAAGGACTCACGAGGAGGACACTAATTTCAATTCAGCGGAGGGCAGGGACGGTCTGACCTCAGACATCGTCATACCAGCGTGAGGAGGAGGAGCTGAGATGGTAGAAGGTTTTGGTGGCTCAAAGGGGACAGTAAAGAGGGAGAACTGGATACGAAGACCCTGTCGGAGGTTCCTCGGGAGGCCCTGCAGCTGGTGGGCTGGAGAGTTTGGGTCTGTGGAAAGGGAAATGGTGAAGAGGAAGCTCACGTGCTCTTCGTCCAGACACGTTCAATAAAACGCTCCACAAAGGCTCTCCAAGCCCCTGCTTTGAATTCACGCTTGCTAAGAGCGATCCCGTTCCTTGATACTGGAATTGAGGTTCCCAGAATCATCATAGCAGGTTTTTGCCATCTCCCGGGCTGCGTCGCTAACCTAGCGCTCGGGCGACAGCTCAGGCTCTGGCTGCGGGGCAGGGAGCCGCCAAGCCCGGCCCAGCCCGGGTGAGACGGTGAGATCGAGATGCAGAGCCAGCCCAGCCTTGCCCTCGTCTATAAAATGGGGATAATGGTGAGTCCCATGTGTCCCAGGTGATGATGCCAATTGGGAGAGATCACAATTATACAGACAAATTCACTGATCCAAGAGTTTCGGTCATCACTAAATGACACACCAGTCTCCGCAGGGAAGCAAGGTTTTTCCGCACTTCTCATCTTTGCACTTGTCTGACATTATTTTTTTCTTTCCTTTTACAAGAAACACAACTCAGGTTTTCCAACATCCAGCCACCTTTCCCTACTCACAACGGGGACCCAGGGGCTTCAACTGAAAGCACCGGGGCCCCACGTCCACATTCTGGTCACTTCTCTGCGATCACAGCGAGGCCTCGTGTCGTGCTGTGGTTTGTGGACGTCCAGGTGCCTTCACAGGTACCATCTCGGGCAATTCTCCCAACGACACCAACGAAGGCAGGCAGGAAAACGGTCTCTCGCCATTTTAAGGAAGAAGAAACAGACCCCAGGAGGCGACTCAGTGAGCGGAGGCTCCGGGTCCCAGAGCCACAGAAGGCAGAGCTGGACTCAAAGCCAGGCGGCTGACCTCACGGCTGGGGCTCTGTCCCTGGCCTGCGCCGTGAGCCCCCTGCGCCCACTGACGCTTAACACTCTAGGCACCACAAGAGCCAGATGTGAGCCACACACCACAGCACTCATGAGCAAGGGTTCAAACCCCGGCTCTCGTTCTACTAAGTGAAGTATCCCAAGAATGGACGGACAGGCACCACATGTACTCACCAGCCAATTGGTATTAGCTGATCAACACCTAAGTGGACACGCAGGAACAACATTTATTGGGTGTCAGGCAGACAGGAGGGCGGAGGAGGGGATGGGTACATACATACATAATGAGTGCGATGTGCACCGTCTGGGGGATGGTCAGGCTTGAGGCTCTGACTGGAGGGGGGAGGGGGGCAAGGGCAATGTACGTAACCTTAACATTTGTACCCCCATAATATGCTGCAATAAAAAAAAATGTAAAAAATAAATAAATAAATAAATAAAACATCTCCCCAGCAAAAAAAAACAAACAAACCCCGGCTCTCCTCACTTACTGTGGCACTTCGTACTAGTTACCCAACCTTAACTTTGTCAGCTGTAAAATAGAAAGTTTAAAAAAAAAATTACATGGCACAGTACTGAGTGATTTGGAAACTACTAATAAGCAGTGTTTGTAAAATAGCTGACGTTTATAGAAATGACGGTGCTCCAGGCATGTTCTTACAGGTAGCAGCACCTGCTGGGCCCATCCCAGGCTGAGCATATTGTCCCCAGACTCAAAGTGAGATGTGTCTCACCCCTGAGCCTCGCCACCCACCCCTTATCCTTACTGCCTCTCAAGATGGCCACAGCAGGCCTCATCACTGCCCAGCTGTGTGAGTTACTCATCCTCCCAGACCCTCTTGACTACTCTAACTGCAAACACAGTTCCCTAGGCTATGCTCCGACTCAGGCAAACAGGAGACAGAAACACGTTTGAGAGCCCTCAATGTCAAGGGGCATCAAGGTGCTGGGAACATGACCCTTTTGGTCCAGGCACTGAAATGCAGGTGCCTCTACCTAGCCCCTCCCTTCCCCCAAACAAAAACCAGCTCTCCAGGTTTAACAGGGACTTCAGCCACACGCAGTGTGAGCTCCAAGTCTCCTGGCTTCTTTTAATCAACCTCCACCTTGCCTAGCACCTCGGCCTGTCAATGCACCAAGAATAGGCCGCCCACCCCCTCCTTTGCAGCACTTGAGTGCATTTGCTCAGTGTGGCAGACGGCCCCTCACACTCTCCCTCTGGGCCGTTCCAGCCTGCCACGGCTGCTTCTGCGATGACATGAGATGGGCCCCACGGGGGAGTCACATGCTGGTCCACAGGTGGCAGCTTCAGAGGCAGGTACCGCCAATGACTGCTTCTTCATCTCGGGAAATGACACCACCCTGCCTCTCGAGCCAGAAATATCTGGGAATCATCCTTGATTCCTGCTTTTTCCTCAGCCCCCACACCCACCCATTTTATGTACCGTGTCAGTCACACCTCCAAAATACATCCCAAATCTGTCCACCTGCCTCCATCTCTCCGTGTCCCCTGCCTCTTCTCTAGGCCCAGCTATCAGCAACAGCCACCTAGGTTGCCGAGCAGCCTCCTAACTGGTCTGCCTATTTCCCCTCTTGGACTCTGTGGCACACTGCTAGCTGCCCCGAAATCCATTCTCCTCTTCTTGGGGAGCTGAGAATACGGAGACTCATTCACAGACTACATTTCCCAGACTCCCCTGCAGCTAAGTTGGCCACGTGACCACGTACTTGCCCGTAAAATGTGAGTGGAAAAGATGGGCGCAAATTCTGTATCACTTGCTTAAAAGGAAATTGCTTCCCCGGATTTCCTCTCTTACTTCCTTTTTTAGGGGTTAGAACACAGACATGGATCTGTGCCAGCTCTGACACTACAGATGAGCACAGAAACCTAAAGGAAGGTGGACAGCAGCACGGAATCGATCCCAGAATGACCTTGCGGAGTAGAGCTGCCAACCAGTCCTGGATCACTTTGGCTGGCGCAGTAAGACTGGGGGACGGCAAGGCCAGAAGCAGAGAGATCAGTGTCAGGCTCTTCTAAAAATGCACACAAGAGACAGCAGCTTTGGCCAAAGTGGTAGCATTGGAAATGGTGAGATGTGGTCAAATTCTGGGTATATTCTGAAGATACAGTTAGTTGCATTTCCTGATAAATTCTACTTGGGGTATATGAGAGGGAGAGAGACCTCAAGGACGTCTCTAAGGTTTTTGGCCTGAGCAACTGGAAGGACAGAATGGCCATGAATGAGATGGAGGAAAACTGAGGGCGGAGCCTGTATTTGGAGAAAAAGCAGGAGTTACATTTTGGACCTTAAGAGTAGAGGTTACCAGAGCCTGGCCTTTGGGTCAAGAATGCCTGGATTTGAACCTTGACTCTGACACTTAACCATGCAACTTGATCTAGTTACTTAAATCCTCTGTGCCTCAGTGGATCTATAAAATGAGGACTAATAACAGCCCCTATCTCATAGGGTTGGTTGTAAGGAGGAAATACATTACATTCCAGACTTTCTTTTGTGCTGTTTGATTCTTCAAAAAGGCTCAGAACATTTGAGATCAGGAAGAAATCTCCCCCCATCTCTGTGACTGCTTATCCCATCTCAAATAACACTAAGCCCCCAAGATTTTGAAAGTAGAGATGTGGCTGTCTGCTGTGGTTTGAGGACAGCTGTGAGGAAGCTTTCAAAGCAGCTGGTATAGGCATATAACCAGAACATTCTCTTCACCTCAGATTCCTGGCAAAACAAGGCCTGCAGTTAGAAGGGAAAGGTTCTAATTACCAAGCCACCTGTCCAGCCAGCTGAAGCCAACACCAGCCCTTTGGCTGGCTCCCCGTGGGCAACAGGGCACGTAGGGGATCCACACTCGGAGTCCCCGGCGTCTTTCGTATTTCATAGCACTGCGTAACCAAGGGGAAAATGATAATAACAGCTCTCGAAACAGGCCTCCGTTATCGCGCCCCTTGCCCGTCTGTCGTTAAGGATGGAGACAGACATCGAGGGTCTGGGTCACAAAAAGCTTGAATTCCATTTTTTCATTTCATACGTTCAGGACAAGGTGGCCCCTGAAACCAAATAATCTTATGCTCTCCAAAGCTAACTGCATTCCCCCAATTCGCCCTCCAAATGGAGACAAGTGGTTTCTAAGTTATAAATTGTCCATTGACTTTTTTAGACTGACAAATATATATGAAAGACAAGTTGGCTATATTTAAACCTGTAAAATAAGAAACAAAATTAATAGAAATTCCTAACTCTTCAAAATTAAAAAAAAAAATTGAATGAATGAAGAAAAGAAAGTAAGACTAACGAGCAAATTTTAGGGGTGGCATTTATTTGCACCATACATGAATATACTTTCCAACCACAGCTTTGTTTCGTTTTTTAAGGAACAGGCACAGGCCACAGAAGAACATGATCCCTACTATAAAAGATGTCCGGACCAATTAAATTGCAGAGGGTGATAGAGACTGGTTCATTACTCATTTTTAAAAGTCTTTATTTTTTCCTGGGCCAGATTACGCTTCTCAATCTTCCTTGCAGAAAGCTGTGGCCATGTGACTGAGTTCTGGCCAGAGATACATGAACAGAAGTGATGAGTGTCACTTTCAGGCGCCCGGCCCCATTAAAAGCTCTCATGCTTAATTTGCCATGCCTTTACCCTTCTGCATGTGGAGGATGGTGGAGCCACAAGATGGAAGGGACCTGGGAGCTTGAATCACTACTTAGAGCAGAACCACCTGCTGCCTAGGAACATCCAGTGACAAATAACTACGTATGTATTAGGACACTGAAATGTTGATATTTATCTGTTAATAGCAGTTAGTGTTGCACTGATTAATACACGGCTCAAATGCCATTCCCTCCACATAGCCTCACTTCGGTATTTGCAAATATTGAGTTTTCACAAGTCCACGTCAAAGGTTATAAGTCAATGAACAAACTAATCACAATCAACATATTACATCTATGTTGGCCCTTCCCAGCTCACCCCAATGACTTGTGGTGTTCTCACCAGGAGAACATTATTCCATAAAACAGCATGCAACTGCTGGGTGTGATGGCTCACGCCTGTAATCCTGGCACTCTGGGAGGCCGAGGCGGGAAGATCGCTTGAGCTCAAGAGTTCGAGACTAGCCTGAGCAAGAACAAGACCCCGTCTCTACTAAAAAAATAGAAAGAAATTAGCTGGGCAATTAAAAATAGAAAAAATCAGCTGGGTGTGGTGGCACATGCCTGTAGTCCCAGCTACTCGGGAGGCTGAAGCACAGGCGAGAGCCCGGAATCAGCCACGCTGTGGAGAGGCTTAAATGACAGACCAAGGAGGATTGCTTGAGCCCAGGAGTTTAAGGTTGTTGTGAGGTAGGCTGACGCCATGGCACTCTAGCCCAGGCAACAGAATGAGATTCTGTCTCAAAAAAACCAAAACAAAACAAAACAGCATGCACCAAGAGCATGCTGTCATTTTTTTAAAGGAATAAATTACATTTAGTAAGATGAGAGCTCCTAAACAAGTAAGAGGCAGAAATTAAATAATGCATTAGCTTGCCATAGCAGCTGAAAGAGCATTCCCTCTAGTAATTAGCTGTGGGCTCCCTGCGGGCACAGACAAACTTCTTCCTGCCACAGGGCCATTGCACATGCTACTCCCTCTACCTGAAAAGCTCTGCCCTTCCTCTCCCTCACCTTTGCTGTGTCCTCTGCCTGGTTATTCCTACTCCTCTTTCAGATCTCAGCATAAGCACCCCGGGTCTCTGTTCTACCCTCTCAGAGCACAGTGTACCTTTCCTTCTGTGTAGTTTTACATTTACGTGTGTGAATTTCTTCATAGCACTTGTCTATATCTGAAGGTATCTGTGTGATCATCTATCTCCCCACAGCCCCGTCAGGGGCCTTGAATGTCTCAGCCACAGCTATCTCCCCACGCCTCCTACAACAGCACATGACCTACAGGAAGTCCTCACAGACACCCTGAATGGATAAATGAGTGTGTCAGAGATCATCATTCTCATGGATTCGGTTGATTGTATCCAGTCGGCCCAACCATCAGGGTGACTTTTTCTATTCATACTTTAGTGTCACATACAGGAAGATGGATATCTATTAGTATCAGTGAGATAAAAAACCATGAATAAGACTAATAATACAGAATCAAAAAAGAAATCCATCATTTATTCTTTTGCCTGACAAATGTGCATTTGGTGCCTTCTGTGTGCAAGGCACCATTTCAGTCGCCCTAGGAGATATCAGGATGAATGACACAGAGTTCCTTGTTCTCAGGCAGTTTACAAATCATGTGGCAGGAGAACAGTTGACAACACTAACAGCGAATTTTTCCTCCAGGTTTTCTCATGTCCCTGGCCCTTGCCCTGTTCACTCAGCAGGGCCGGTCTGTGTTCCTCGCCTCAGGGAAGGAAGGGATGACAAAGTGACAAGAAAAATCACTTCTGAGCTTCAAAGTCTACACCCCGTTGGGACTGGAATGGACTCTAGTAATTAACACTTTGGGGGGAAATCCGTGATAACGGAAGAGCAAGGCTTCCAACCCCACAGGAGATACGTGTCTCCCACACAACCTTCCATCAGACAGGATGAGCTCCACGGGAGGGGCACACAACAAAATTCCAGGCGGGTCTGAAAGCTGGGAAGCAGCAAGTCCTCAGATGGGCAGGGCTGCGTCAGGGGTGCCAGGCGCCCGTGCAGAGGTGCCCCGGCCCCGCGTGGGGTGGGGCAGAGGAAAGGTCCTATGTGTCTACGGGAGGCGATGACACGGTGAGCAGAGCAGAGCTGGAGGACAGGGAAACAAGGGACAAGGTAGCAGCCATGACGTCTGAGGACTAGATACAGCATCCTGCCTCGGCCCCAAGCCCCTAGGATTTATACACTGCCCTGCAGGACAGCGGAGTGCGGTGAGGAAAGGGAGGGTATGTTTGCGAGCAGATGCAGAGCTCAGCATAGAAACTGCGTTTCCTAAAACAGCAATGCATCAACTCTGTGGCACCAAGAGTGGGACCGACTACGCAGATTTGAAGAGCGAAGGCCAGTAGTAACGCAGCCGTATCGATGGCAGAGGTCGTCAGGGCCCTATGACAAGGAAGGACAGCTACGTAGCCGGGGAGCCACGCAAGGCTCCGGGAAGGGGATGAGACGGGAGCCGAGGTCTCAGGCTGGGTAGAGCTCGAGGGGCGGGGAGAGGAAACAGTGAGGGCTGAGAAAGCGCATTTCAGAAATGGGTCGGCGCAGGCAGCCGCGCAGGGGCAGGGAAGCTCTGAGTGGAGCAACGTCGTGTTTGACTCGGCTACTACGGCTCGGGACACAGGCGAGAGCCCGGAATCATCCACGCCGTGGAGAGGCTTAAATGACAGACCAAGGGGTCTGGCCACCGCGTGGCAGGTAACAGGAAATCACTAGAGGCAGGAGAGCAGTGGAACGAGATGATCAAAACTGTGCCTTAAGAACGCTGAGCCACAAGGAAAGAGACCAGGGGAGATGGTGACAGCCCAGGCGCCGGGAGAAGAGGGACCAGAAGTACAGCGGAGCTGTGGGGATGGAGACAGAGGCCGATGGAGACAGAGGTGGGCATACTTGGCAAGAACTGATGCCAGGGAACGGGGAGGCAGGAGTTAAAGATGCTCCAGTGTTACAAGGCTGAGGGGGAGAGTGGAGGGGAAAGGCAGGGTTTAGGCTGGGAGCAGAATATATTCATTAGAAATATGGACTTGCTTGGATCTCAGAAGAAGAGAGAAATATTAATGTTTGGCATTTGTTGTCAGAGCTGAAAGGAAATTTTATTTTTGAGAAACAGGGTCTTGCTATGCTGCCCAGGCTGGCCTCAAACTGCTGAGCTCGGCCAGGCATGGGGGCTCACACCTGTAATCCTAGCACTCTGGGAGGCCAAGGTGGGAGGATTGCTTGAGGTTAGCAGTTAGAGACCAGCCTGAGCAAGAGTGAGACCCCATCTGTACTAAAAATAGAAAAAATTAGCCAGGCCATGATGGTACGCACCTGTAGTCCCAGCTACTTGGGAGGCTGAGACAGGAGAATGGCTGGAGTCCAGGAGTTTGAGGTTGCTGTAAGCTAGGCTGACGCCACGGCACTCTAGCCTGGGTGACAGAGCAAGACTGTGTCTCAAAAAATAATAATAATAATCCTGAGCTCAAGTGATCCTCTTGCCTCAGTCTCTTGAGTTATGGGGACTACAGGTGTGCACCACCAACCCCTCCAGAGCCAGAAGGAATTTTAAAGATCCCCTCAGCCACCGCTTCTCAAACCTTAAAAGCGTACATGTGATCACTCAATTAAAAAAAGTAGTAAGCTCCCTCCCAAAGGTCTATCAATCACTGGGGATCTTCCAAAAAAGCAGAGTCTGATTCAGGAGGTCTGGGGTGGGCCCGAGATTCTGTCTTTTTAACAACTCTCAGGAGACGCTGAGCCACACTTTGAGGAGCGAAGGACTAGACCAGCATGTTCCCGAGTGCAATGTGCCTGTGTCTACAGCCCACAGTAGTCCACAGGCCCAGTGCTGTGCTGTGGTGTCATTTACTCCCCACGATGCTATAGGTAGGTGTGAGCATTGTCCCCGTGGTCCCAGTGAGCACACCGTGGCTGCTCAGAGAGGTTGTGCAGGGTCACAGAGCATATATTAGTACCAGAGCCAGGACTTGAATCCAGGTCTGCAGGACTCCAGAGCTTAACCTCCCAGTTACCCTATTCGGCAGGCCGGGCACTCCCGCAACATTCTCCTTCCGATGCTGCTGCTAATGCAGCTCAGTGTAACGTTTTTGCATTTCTGTCAGCAAGAACTAATTGTACAAATTCAAATCCGCCAAATTCTGTTTTATAAGTCAGGTATCATTATCATTCCCACTTTCAAGACAACAAACTGAGGCTTACCGGGGTTCCAGAGTCAGGATCCAAAACTTAGGTCTCTCTGACTCCAAATTCAAGGCTTTTCCAACAAGCCCATCCAGACTCCCTCTTCATGTGAGACCGTTAATAAGCAGACTTTCCTCCCCAGGCTGCAGTGACTTCCTACCATTTGCCAAACACATGCCTGCCACCGTGCTCTCTGCCCTGGTGGACATATGACATCGTTTAAGCCAATTCAGAGTTTAACCTATAATCGTGGTGTCAGCTGGTGGCTAATAGCTGCCTTGTAACTTTCATAGGTGCACCAGATCTGCGGCAGGTGCAGACAAGCCACAAAGAAACCCACTTTTAATCTGTGCACGCTGGAACGGTCCCTAGATTATAAACCAACTGCATGCAGTGACTCCATCAGACAAGGCCCTTAGTTTTATGCGAAGATTTTTTTTTTTAAACCAACCTTTGTTTCAGATGTTACAAAAAAGAAAGCCATTATCAATAACTCTCATATGGGGCCAATTATTCTTCTAAACCAAGATCTATTCCTATGGCATTACAACCAAAACCTGAAATACTGTTATTTTGACAGGAGACAGCACGCTAGTAGCAAGGATGTTAAGTGTCAGACAAATAACATTTACTCCAGATTCTAGCTTAGACCCCCTTTAATTTATGTTAAACACGGTATTTTAAACCATCACTAATTTTGTCTTCCAATAGGACTTGCATCTAGGAGCCAGACTTTCTGACTTCCCCTTCTTGTGGGCTCCCACAGCTCCCTGCCTTTCCTGGCTTCAGGCTGCTTTACCCAGACACGGTCCTCTCCAGCACCCCGCCCCGTCCAGCGCCTCCTGACACCAGCTCTAGGTCCTCCTGCGTTTTCCATCTAGACCCCGCGCACCTAGCAAAGTCTGCCCGTCACCCACACCACAGAGTCTGTAGGAGTGAGAGTAACAGGGCATCACGAAGGGATTGGGGATTGGCAAGTCCTGCCACGATCAGCCACCCCTCCCACGAGGCCCAGGGGACAGGAGGGACGGGCAGAGGAGAAAGCACGGTGAAGCACATTGCTATTGGCCGGGGCTGGCCGCAGCCTCCAAGCGGAACCCAGCAGCGCTAGCTGGGCTTGTTTGAACGTCCACTCCCAGGCCCAAATCGGAGCCGCCGCCAAGAGCCAACCACCACCTCGACACACCAGCAAGGAGAACAAGAAAAACGGGGCAACGGATCCCCCAATGCCTACAGCGGAGTCGACCTAGGCCTTCTCCCCAGACCCCCAGCAGCCGAGGGAGGGAAGGGGGTGCACTCGGGAATGAATGCAGGGACAGACAGACAAAATAATGAGAAGAAGGTGGTGGGCAAGGACAGTCAGCGGGCAGGCCTCCGTCCAAATTACTTCTCAGCCTCCCGGGAGGGAGGGCAGTCAGAGCAAGATCAGGCCCCGGCTCTCACCTCAGGCGCAGAGGGAGAGGAGACAGCAAGAGAGAGAAGGTCCCTGGAGGGAACATGCTCGGACGCCCAGGGCTCTGGCCATGGAAAGGGAGAATGCGGAAGGCCCATCCAAGGCTGTGGACCTTTCTAGTGGCCTGAACCTCCCTCACAGGCACACAGTCCCACCCCTGCCCCATGCTGTGGCCCCGGGGTAGGGGGGGTAGCAACAGCTCCTCACTCCCACGCCCAGGAGAGCCGCCTGGGAGGGCACTGGGACCTCAGACTCGTTCTCCGTCCTCTGAGAGAGACATTGCACGGCCGCCTGTGTTTCTAACCCTTGTTTCCTTGTTTTTGCTTATTTTTATGCTTTATCTTTTCCAGCTTTATTGGGGTAAAATTGACACATAAAATTGTATATATTTAAAGAGTACAACATGATGATTTGATGGATGTACACGTTGCAAAATGATTACCATAATCAAGTTAATTAACACATCTGCTGCCTCATGTAGTTATTTATTTATTTATTTATTTTTGGTGAGAAGGCATAGGTCTGCCCCCTTAGCAAATTTCCAGTCTACAGTATTATTAACTACAGTCACACCATGGCGATTAGATGCTCAGCATTTACTCATCTGATAACCACAAGTTCGTTTCCTTTGACCAACATCTCCCCATTTCCCCCACTCCCCAGCTCAAATTCAGTGAGAGTTTGAATTTTTTTGTTCTTAAGTTGTCACTACAGGTTTTCCTAAAGGGCCAAATGAACAAAAAGAACCTAAAGGGGCTCCGTCACGTGCCTTTGTCCACCTTCCTTCTTCCACGGTGTGTCCATCAAGCAAAACCAAGGCAGCCCACAGTGTTTGGCAGGAGGCAGCAGGCATGGTGGGCAAGAGCCCAGGCTGAGGTCCCCGGGGTTCAAAGCCCAGCTCTGCCACTCACTAGCTGGTCGCCTTGAGCAAGTTAGAAAACCCGTTAGACTCCGAGTCCTCCTCTCTAAAACAGCAGGAGCACAGTTGCAACCTCACAGTTCGGCGTGAAGATCAGACGAAGCAATTCCTGTAAAACGCTGAGCATGGTGCTCCAGGCACACGGGCAGCAGCCGTAAATGCTGGCTGCCACGGTGACAGTGCTACCACTGCTATTGTTACTACTACTACTACAATAATAATGTCATCACTACTGATCTTCGTTGTCAGAGCCGGACACAATTTTAGAGATCCCCTGGACCACTGCTTCTCAGCCCTCGCTCTGCCCCGGCTTCCGGAGGGCACGTGATCTCCACTGCCCTGCATCTTGTTCCCTTTGCTTGTCCAGGGCTGTTGACCCCTGTCTACCAAGGTGAATCCAAAGTATTTCCTCACATCAGGGCAGACTCGCGCAGGGTGCATTTGCGGCCAGGATGAAGGACGGCAGGGAGGACCACAGATTGCTAATGGACCGATGTCCCTGATGGTTGTTCCCATGAGAGGACGTGTCCCCAGAGTGCCCGTCTGCCACTCACACCAAATGCCCGGCTCCCCTCTTTCTCTCCCCACCCCCACCGCATTACATGAGTTTCTCTGAAGGGCAAACGTGGCTTTGCTAAGCCTCCTTCTAGCTCATTTATTCACACTCCTACCTCCAAGGGAGACTCTGGTGCTTGTTGCAGCGTTTGAAGAAATGCTCTAAGCAGAAGTGTTAAAAATAGTAACAGAACAGAAATATACTTTCAACAAATCATCCCAACAGATGGGACTTAAAACATTTATTATCCCCCTCTGGTCTGGGACTTTTCAAACACTGCATTTCCAGCCGGCCAGACTGGGAGCTATTTGATAGTACCTCTCTGACCAATTACATACTAATTAAAAGGCCTCGGTGTGGGCTGGAGGTAGCAGCTTTGCATATGGACTTTAATTACTGGGCCCTAGTTTTGCCAAGAAAACACAAAGGGCTTTTCTGGCTGGATGCTGAGGCTTAGAATGAACATATGGCTTGCGTGGGAGGGGAGGGTTAAGAGGGTAATCCTAAACAGGAAGTGGAGTTATTTTCCCCCCTGTAATCTCCTGGAAGTAACTATGAACCAGGGTTATCCAAAATCCCTGACTCAGTGCCTGGAACAAAGGACATCCTGAGTGGGCAGTGAGCTGCCACCCTGGACACAACATTCAATTCTGGGCCATCTCTGGATCGAAATTCTTTCTTGACCCTCTGGCCATTTCTTGTTTTTTGGATCAGAATCTCATGTCTCCTCCTAGGTCTCACAGAGCTTGGGGTAGCCCAGCGCTAATTTTTGGCTACCCAGAATCCATTCTCCTGCCTCTTGGTAACACCATCCCAGACTCCCCAATGCAGGAGGCTCAGGCAGGGCTACACCTCAGGCTCCAGATGAGAAGCAGGTGGTGGCCCAGTCCTAACCAGTGGGCACAATTTAATCCCTCTGGCTGTAGTGTTTGGTTCAAGGATGAGCATTTGACCTGAACCTGTATGATCAGCATGAGTCTTAGGACGTGTGCAGGAGCTCACACTTGGGTCAACATGATTTTTACCCAAGCTGGGGTTCAAAGATGATGTCTGGAGCTATGGCAGTCATCTTGCTGCCATGGGGAAGAGCAGATCTGAAAATGGAGACAAACCAGGGAAAGCAGAACCGAGAGAGGAAAAGAGGGAAACCAGAGCACCGAGGAGCATTTGAGGTCCTGGATCAAGCCATTCCTGAATAAAACCATTCACAACTTTCCAGTATCGTAAGCCAATAAATTCCTCTTATGCTTCGGCTGGCTTCAGTCCGGCTTTCTGTCTATTTGCAACTAAAATCATCCTATCTGGTAGAAATAAGACTGAGAGGAGGCAGCAAGTTAAAACGACAACTGTTCAACCCTACCGGGAACCAGTCTGCAAAGAACACACTTCGAACAGCCTCTGTGGACTCATCGAGATCTTGGCTCAGAATCAAAGAATTCTAAGGTGGAAGACACCTTGGGGACAAAACATCCTGTTCAACCATCCTTGCCGACTTTCTTTTCCTAAACAGATATGTACACCAAGGCCCAGGGAGGAAAGACATCACGCGGTAAGCAAGAAACCAGCCCTTCTTCCCACTGCTGCCTCAAGACCTCGTATAACATGTGTTTGTTGCTCAATAAAACCTTTTTTCAAAAAAAGAAGTTCATTTGTTTCTTATTTTTTTTTAACTGTGACTATTAGAAAATATGAAATCACATATGTAGCTTGCATAATATTTCTACTTATCACTGTTATAGATTTTTTATTTGAAATACTTCAGAATTAAAACATGCAAATGTTTTAAATAAAACCTTTTCAACTGAACATTACAGATCCAGTCACCAATAATTAACCTCTCCCTCTCAAACACGCAGCTAACGTACTAGTCGCCTTCTCTTATTTCTCTATGGCAAATTCCTCTCCGGAAAAAGTCCTTGAATGCATTACCTTCATCTCCTACACCAGTCTCTCTTCTCTTCCTTCTCTCTTTGCTTGACACTAGCTTCTCATTTCTTTCTCTTCCCCATTTTGCCCTTCACTTGCTCAAAACCTTTTATTTACTTCTTAATTTGATTCCACGTTGCCTACAGGCACTTAAGAATCTACACCTTGTTCATTTCTCCATCCTGTAACTTCCACCTCAAGCCATGAGCTAGTTCACCCATCCTCACCCATCCTTTACCTGTCCTTCCACGTGGCTCGATCGCATTCAAAACAGCTACAGTTTTCTACACCCTGCCCTGAGCAAACACATACACACACAGCTAAAATCAACTTCTCACGACTGAGTTATCAACATCATCGGGACAGTCAAGGGACATTTCTTCCTAGGATTGGATCTCACAGCCACCTGAAATATTTTTACACGGTGCAGGACGCCAGGGGAAAATCAGTCTAACGGTCTATTCCTTGCCGATTCCTTCTATGACATGATCAGTTATTTAAACTTCCTGTGACTAAATTCCCCCTATTTCTACGACAGATTGATGCCATTTGCCAGTGTACGATGTTAGCCAAGTTCTTGTAACACACAGATGGAAAGCTTCATGTAAACATTAAGCGAGGTTATTACTCCCTGGAACCCAGTATGTAGTTGGCAGCCCTTAAGAATCACAATTATTATTTTTATATTCCTTTTAGAGTTGTCTTAGGAACTTACAGGTCTTCAGAGAAAAAGCTGTGGGATCTTGGATGAGATTCACAAACTCATTTGCTCTCTAGTCCAAGTGAGACCTTTTATTAGAACTTTGGATTGAGAAGGTGGAAAGTTAATTCAGGATGTAAAATAAACAAGTGATACCTTGAATTTATGCAGCCTCCTTCTTATAAAAATCTGCAACCGCTCACACGTATCATGTGGCCATCGGTGCCTTCTTTCACTGGAAGTTGTTCTGGGGAAAGACACACAAATGAAGAAAAATTTAAAGACATTTACTATGGATACAAATTCTAGACTTCCTTTCTTATTACCATTGTTAACATAACTCAACTTAGAAAACTTCCCTAGAAACTTTTCTTCTTAATATCCAGCTTCAAAACTGCAATGAATTACGGAACTGACCAATCTGTCCCTCCCAGCCTGACTTCTCTACTCTATCGGGGAACAAACCCAGCACCTGCTCACACCCCCTCAATGGCTTCCTTCTTCCTTTCTCTCCAGGCAGCATCCCCTCTGCCCTCTGCCCCTCTGCTTCCAGAGGCCTGAGGTGTGGCTTCCTGAGGAGCCGCCCAAAGCACAGGGAGGGTGACCTTGAAAGGCAGGGCAGTGAGCTCCCAGTGGGGGGAATTTACCAACAGGCAAGGCGGGGAGGGCGCCAGAGCTCCCATCATCTTCCCCTTCCAGCCGTGTAGAGGGAGGATTCCTCCCGTAAACTGCCTGCAGCGGCCCCACGTGCTGAGGGACCTGCTTGATCCGTCGGGGCTTGTTTCGCAAGGGTCGCCAACAGCAAGACCACTGTGTCCTGCTGCATCTTCCCATGCCTCCCTCCCCCTCACCCTGGGATCTCACCTCCCTGGTAAAGTACTAGCACCTTAGCCCTCGCTAACTGCTTTGTGGAGGACCAAAGCTAAGATGTTTATTTTCTCCAGGCCAGCATTTCTCAAGGTGTGATTTGCAGACCATCTGCATCAGAATCCTCTGAGTTACCTGCTAAAAGGTATTCCCAAGCCTAGCCCAGGGATTCCGGTTCCATAGGTTGTGGATGGATCTTAGGACTCTGCACTATTAACAAGCTCTACACTTGACTCCTGACCACTCAAAAATGTGAGGAGCATGGTCCAAGTTCCCTCAGCATCTCCCAGCTCTGCTAATAGGACTTTGTGGCCACCCAGGCTAGAGCCAGCAGTTCCTCCCTGTACACCTCATTCTTGCTGGGTCCTCCTGACATTCACCAATGTGACACCTCTGGCTTCTGCGTCTGCCTCTTTTTCAGTCCCACTGCCTCCGTTTCAGCTCATCTCCTTGCACCTGGAATATCATCAAAGCTTCCTAAATGTCTCCCCATTTACCTTCTTCCAAAATGGGATTCAAATCAGGGATCAGGCTGTGTATCTCACAGAGCATCTAGAACAAGCCAGTACAAGAAGCAGGCTCTCAAGTTGTCAGACAAATGTGTGAAGTCCCCGAGGTTGTGTGCCTTCGACTAGATAGAATCAGACCTGTGCCGGAACTGCAAGCCTGCCCATTTACTGCATTTAACTCTGACATCATTGCTACACGCACTTTGCTGACTGTGCCAATGTGTACGGTGAACCCCACGTGAGCAGATGCCAGCCCATCTAGTTCCGTGCAATCCCATATCTGATGGGCGACACTGTACACAGTGGGTGCTTTACACAGGCTGATGACAGTCGAGATAACAGGGATATAAAGTTCACTCCTTTTTTCCTTCTCCCTTTGAACCTTCCCATACCCATGTTACTCAATTCTCCTCCCTAACTCGATAAACATGTCTACCATAGCTTGAGAACTCTCCGTGCTCCGTGACTTTGGCCAAAATCCACTTGATTGCATCTGTATCCTATCTATTCATTCTCCGCTGTCTATTCTTTCCGACTTGAGAAACTCAAGTAAAAATGTCCTTCCTTATCATAAGGACACACACTGTATTTATATAACTGTCACAATTACAGCTAACATTTATTAAGCTTTTACCATGAACTAAACCCTTTCCAGGCATTTCTTCAATTTAGTCCTTTTGACAGCCTTAACAGGTAGGAACTATTTTTATCCACCTTTACAGATAAGGAAACTGAGGTTTGGAGAAATTATAATTTGCCTACAGAAAGTGCTGGAGGACGTCTGATCTCAAGGTCCAGGACTGTGACCATGCTGGTACCTTTTTCCCCAATGCCTGGTGGTGCACAGTGATTTTCCACACTGTAGCCACCCGCTCAGTGTGTTCATTTCAGGCTGAACAACTGTCCCTAATCTACATTCATGGCCAATGTCAGGTCACCAGCCTCACAGTCCTGTTCTCCTCACTTCTGGGTTTTGCAGATCTCACGCCGCAGTCCCATTTGCTACATGGCTGTGTCATATCGTTTCCGGGTAATAGACGTAGTCTTCATGTCTGGCTTGCCTTAAAAGCATTCTTGCCATGTCAGTCCAGGAACTCACTTGTCCCCCAATGTTTCTTCCACAACCATCCTCCGCTCCATCTACCCCAAAGCCCTGCTTCATACTCTTTCACGCTGGCATCTGAACCACTACAGAAACGTGTCCCAGAGCACCCCCCGGAACTGGAAGTCCCCACGGCAGAATCTCCACCTGGGCACTTGACTGTTTCTCCTTTGAAGTCGCCTCCTTAATTAGCCCTCAAATCTCCCCTCGATCAGTTCTCTCTTCCCAGGAACTCGGCGTGGACTCCCTTTCCTTCTCTATTTGCTTCTGTCCTTGTCCTTCTGAGCCGAGGGGCAGGGTTATTTAATAGTTTCTCTCACGCCGCTTGTGTCATCACGGCAGGGGTCTAGGCCCCTGGTTTTAACTGGCCCGAGGCATCCCAGGACAGCACCTCTCCCCCTTCTGAAACCCTGAGGTGATGGTAGCTGTCCCCCACCCCAAGCTTAATTTAACTTTTAATTTTAAGCCTGGCTTTCCAGCTATCTTGCTCTCCCCGAGCCTGCACATCTGGAACCATTCACAAAGTGGTGGTTGAAATTTCCACTAATTCAAATGGAATGCTAGGGATGGAGGCCACTG
>CAUYRT010092772.1:0-12899 GCA_963574885.1 Lepilemur ruficaudatus | reverse complement strand
ATTTCTTTCTTTCTATTTATAGTAGAGACGGGGTCTCACTCTTGCTCAGGCTGGTTTCGAACTCCTGACCTTGAGCGATCCGCCCGCCTCAGCCTCCCAGAGTGCTAGGATTACAGGCGTGAGCCACCGCGCCCGGCTGAAATACAACTGATTTTTACATGTTGATTTTGTATCCTGCAACTTTGCTGAATTCATTTGTTAGCTTGAACAGTTTGTTGATGCTTTAGGGTTTTTGAAATATAAAATCATGTCATCTGCCAAAAGAAACAATGGAGTATTTTAATAAACACCTCAGGTGATTCTGTGGTCTGGCAAGTTTGAGAAACACTTCTTTTACTTACTGTGAAATTAGAATGGGGCATTTTCTGATCATTGAATTAGCTACTGAAAATAGGGTTTTTCATAGATTGAAATATTATATATAATTTAATTCATATTTTTTAAATTATAAACTTGCCAATGGCTATCATTGAATAGATTACATACAGTGTTTTGAACAGAGTCAAGCAATCTCTTTAGTTCTTCTCACTGGTAGAACTTAATAAGTAAATTTAAAGTAATAGACCTTGGGTGCGATAGCAGGAAGACAGTGGAGAGCTAATGGAATAAAAAAATGGGAAAACAGAACAGTAGAAGCCAGTGAAGAAAGAAGATCAAAGGATGATGATAAAGTGCCATCAGCTACCTCAAAGGATAAGGTTTATTGTCATTCATTCATGCTAGTATAGTATTTAGGTTAATATCTTACCAAATTTCCTACATGGGGCCTTAGTTATTTGAAAAAATTCTTATAATTTTAAAGCACCTAATTGGTCCATAGAGATAGCTCACACTGCAAAATGTCGTTCTTTTTATTTTTATATACATATGTGTGTATATATATATATATATGATCAGATATATGTAACTTAAAATTTGTCATTTTAACCATTCTTAAGTTTGTAATTTTGCAGCATTAAGTACATTCCTATTGTTACATAACTGTTACTGCTCTTTATCTCCAGATCTTTCTCATCTTTCCAAGCTGAAACTCTGTACCTATTAAATGCTAATTCCTCATTCCCCGTCCTTCCAGACATTCCTTCTGTCTCTATGAATTTGAATACTGTACTTTTCTCAAATAAATAGAATCATGCAGTATTTGTCCTTTTGTAAATGATTTATTCACTTAGGTTCGTCCATTTTATAGTACGTGTCAGAATTGCCTTTGTTTTTAAGGCTGAGTAATAGTCCACTGCATGTGTATAACACATTTTGTTTGTCCATTGATCCATAGATGGATACTTGGGTTGCTTACAGTTTTTGGCTATTGTGAGTAATGCTACTATGAACATGGATATACAAATACCTGCTTCAGTCTCTGCTTTCACTTTTTTTGGGTATATACCTAAAAGTGGAATTTTTGGATCATATTGTAATTATATGTTTAATTTTTCAAGGAATCACCATACTGTCTTCTGTAGGGGTTATACCATTTTACATTCCCATCGGGATGAACAAAGGTTCTAACTTCTCTGCATCCTCACCAAGTTATTCTCTGTTTTTAAAAAATGATAGCCATCCTGATATGTGTGAGTCACCCATTATATTTATAACTTATAACAATGACTTGTATGTATTTTTTAAACTTGAAGAAAACTAAGATCTTTTGCCTTTCTAATTTTTCTTCATTGCTCCAAAATAAGCAGCCCTGAGGGGACTTCCCTATTGAGATAGTGATAAGGATAGTAGTATTTTTCCTTTAGTGAGCATAAGAAAATAAGAGAATATGAAAGAATCTTGATTTTCTATGTCCTGCTCGAAATACAATATTAAAGACCTTGTTAAGGGTGGACTGGGTGTGGCAGCTCACTCCTGTAATCCCAGCACTTTGGAAGGTTGAGGCAGAAGGGTCCCTTGAGGCTAGGAGTTCCAGACTAGCCTGGACAATATAGCAAGACTTCATCTCTACAAAAAATTTAAAAATTAGCCAGGTGGGCTGGGTGTGGTGGCTCACACCTGTAATCCTAGCACTCTGGGAGGCTGAGACAGGCAGATTGCTCAAGGTCAGGAGTTCAAAACCAGCCTGAGCAAGAGCAAGACCCCGTCTCTACTAAAAAAATAGAAATTAATTGGCCAACTAAAAATATATATATATATAAAAATTAGCCGGGCATGGTGGCGCATGCCTGTTGTCCCAGCTACTTGGGAAGCTGAGGCAGAAGGATAGCTTAAGCTCAGGAGTTTGAGGTTGCTGTGAGCTAGGCTGACACCACGGCACTCTAGTCTGGGCAACAGAGCGAGACTCTGTCTCCAAAACAAACAAACAAACAAAAATATTAGCCAGGTATGGTGGTGTGCACCTGTCTATTGTCCCAGCTACTGGGGAGAGTGAGGCAGGAGGATCACTTGAGCCCAGGAGTTCGAGGCTGCAGTGAGCTATGATCATGCCACTATACTCTACCCTGGGTAACAAATGAAACCCTGTCTCAAAAATAAGAAAGACCTTGTTAGGGATAAATTCTTTTTAAGCGTATGGATATTTGATAAGCAAACTTGACTTATTATTTTGATTGGTAATATAGTCCTATGATTAAAGATATAAAAGATAAAAAGAAAATGAAACATTGTTACATCATTACTCCTTCCCCCATCTGAGCAAATCCACTTTGGAATCCCCTTTTAGGCAGTTAGTTTGATAACAGCCTGCCAACCACGCTATCCAAGAAGCAAAACAACCATTTCTTAACCAAAATAAGAAAACTATACTGTATATTGAATGTGTCTTCAGGTTGCTTGGAAAATCATACCACCTTAAGAACAAATTGTTTGGAACCAAAGTTGGTACAAAAGAAATTTCTAGAAAACTTACTCTAATATCAGTGTCTTTGATATCATCCAGAAACATATTATGCATGTGCAAGTAAATATATGTCCCCGTTTACAAGTTCTTCCCCCATTTTAAAACATAAATTGTAGCAAACTGTACACACTGTTCTGCATCTTTCTTTTTTCTACTTATTGTATTCTGGAGATTTTTCCATACCAGGTCTGTGAGAGCTACTTTAGCCCTTTGAAATATGGGACAAAATATTTTCTTTTTCAGTGTGTTGTCTTTAAAGTTTCTTTATGTTATTTTGCCATGCAGAAGTGTTTGGTTTTTTACCTAATTTAATTTATGAATCTTTCCTTTTAAGGAAAGGCCTTGTTCACTCCAAGTTTATAAAAGATCGCCTCATGTTTTTTTTGTAGTTCTTTTAGAATATCCCCCTCCCGCTTCGTCCCTCTCCCTCTCTTCTTCCTTCCTTTCTTCCCTCCCACCCTCAAGTGATCCTTCTGCCTCAGCCTCTCTCCCCCAGTAGCCAGGATCACAGGCGCTCACCACTGTGCCCGGTGTGTTTCATTTTTGACATATACATCTTTGATTCATTTGGAGCTTATTAGGGTTTATGAGTTATGGATCCAACTCTGTCTCTTTCCAAATAACTACACAGTTTCCCCAACACTGTTACTAAGAAGTCCATCTTTACTTCTCTGATTTGGGAAATGACTTTATCATACACTGAATTTCCTTATGTACTTGAGTGTGGTCTGATTTTCCATTTTCTGTCACTCATGTTTCTATTTATTTGCCAGCATGATGCAGTTTTAATTATTTTGTTTTAAAGTAGAACTAACCCTTCCTAATAACTCATTCTTATTAATTTATAAACTTAATGCAATTTCAATGAAAACGTAGTTTTTTTCTAGAACTTGTCCAGCTGATTATAAGGTTTGTGTGTGTGTGTGTGTGTGTGTGTGTGTGTATTTTTTAAATCTGTGGTTGCACTTGGAGCCTAATTTGATTATGACTTTTTGAGAGGCTTTGACTTTGCTTTGCTAAGGGGTCTCAATTTTGCCTCTAGGCCGTGGTTTAGTGCTTTTACCCTCTGGACTATCATGCCTATTTAGGTCAGCCCCTTTTCTTTTCTTTTGGTCTCCTTGGAGATTTTTCTTATGAGGCCAGCAGTGCAATAAACATTATATTTTGTGCTGGTTCGAGTTATTTTGTTGTAATAGAAGACTTGTCACAGTATTTAGCCTGCTATATTGCTAGAAGTGGGAATCCCCTGATTGTTTTATTAGCAGTATGTTCACTATTAATTTTATAACAGGTTTTCCTGTCTTCTTTTTTCCTTCTAAAGTGAAAGAAAGACTTCCTTGTAAATTTTCTCTAAAAATTTGTGTTGGCTTTCTTGCAACTTTATGTGGTGTCTGTTCCATTTCATAAGTTGTCAGAATGGTACATTCTAATACAGCAGTATTTTAGAAAGTGAAAGTAGAAATGGAAGTCATAATATTTACTTATATTTATCACACACTAACTTAAAAGGAGAAGAAGTAATATACAGTCCTTTCTAGTTTTTAAAGTAAATTCCAGTTTCGGAATTGGGCAGCATAGTCCACCTATAAATGAGTGTATTCTTAGTATACGAGGCCAAAAATAGCTTTTGTGACAAAGGGGAAAAAAGCCAAAACATCTGTTTCGTATAGCAGGTGATTAAAAACTGAAATTTGTGTGAACAGAAAAGGATGGGGGGGGGATATTTCACTACCACTGTGTACTGATTACAGATTAGATCAAAATAGCATTGATATTTGGTGCTGTGTTGACTAACATTTTGTCACTGGATAGTTTGTTTGATGTTACTTTAGTCTTTATGAATAAATTTAATGAACCCAATGAATTATAAATGAAATTTATAGCCATAATTACACTTACCCTTCCAAAAGATAGTTTTCTGTTTAGAAAAGAAAGGTCTGTGCCAACTCATTAGATTATTTAAGAAATAGTTTATTAAAGAAGTAAATTTGAATTTTAGTGATTTTTATAGAGCATTACTGTTATTATTTTTAAGACTAGTCAGGTGCAGTAGTGAGAAAGGGGGAAAGTGGTAGAACAAGGAATTCAATCTGTAACTGACTGAACAATCAAGTGAGATAACTCACTACGTTCGGACCAGCCATGTAGACAATTATTGGAGCCTCCATTAACCCAAGTATTAGATTTACGGCCAGTTGGCCTGAAATGTTATTAAACTATAGAACTGGTAGATTAATATAGGTTCTTAAATAATTGGAAATAATGAAATAATAACGAAAATAATTGGATAATTAAAATGGTGCCTTAGCTCTTGCTCAGTGTAGATGGTTTGCCTAGTAATTTTAAATTGCTGCAAATTCCAGTTATTTGAAATGGAATTGTTGGAAAAATATTTGTTCGATATTACCTAGGTTTTCACTTTCCTTTCTTGATATTTCTGCTAGATAGCAATAGTGTATGAGGTTTTCCAGATATAGTATAGTCCCTTTAAATTGTACCCTGTGTTAGGTTAGCCCAGTTTTAGATAAAATGTATATATGTTATTGATATAATTCAAATGCCATAAAATTTATCCTTTAAAAATGTAAAATTCAGGATTTTTTTTAGTATATTCAGTGTATTAAGTATATACAGAGTTGTGCAACCATCATAAATTTTAAACAATTTCATCAACTTAAATTTGTATTTTTTGTGTGTTTTTTACACTTAAGATAACTATTCAAAAGGACTAATATTTGCTTTATGCTTTCACAGAAGAGGGTCAAGTTTTATGTCACTTAGTGTTGGACATAATGTCTAGAGTAGGCTCACAGCATTCTTTGATTAATTCATTTTCCCATGTGCCATAAACAAGTAATTATGCTGTAATGTCGTAACTGCCATAATAGGAATACATACAGAGTGTTCATGTGAGTCACAGAATCACTGGGAGAAGGTCATGAACAAGAGAATATGCAAAGAGGAGCTCATACATAAAATTAGGTGTTGAAAAGTTGGGTATGGTGGCTCATGTCTGTAATCCTGGCAGTTTGGAGAAGGGAGGATTACTTGAGGCCAGGAGTTTGAGACCAACCTGGGCAGTATTGCAAGACCCCATCTCCACAAAAAATAACAAAAAAAAATTAGCCAGGCATGCCTGTAGTCCCAGCTACTTGAGAGGCTGACACAGGAGGATTGCTTAAGCCCTGGAGTTTGAGGTTGCAGTGAGCTATGATCACACCACTGCACTCTATTTCTCAAATATATATATATATAATCATAATAAATAAATAAAAATAAAATTAGATGTCGACAACTTTGTTAGAATTTGCTGGAGAGAGAAGGGTTTTGGGGACAAAGTAAAAAAGGGCAAATAAATGCACACTTAGGATGTCTCACAGGGTTTTGTCAGTTGTGGTATAAAACAAGAATTTGACAGCCGTTTAGTGTGAGTACTAAGAAAATGTAAAGAATGGAGGAGAAAAGAATGGAGGAAAAAATCAGCCTTTTGTGTTGCATTAAAAAACATTGGAAATGACTGCCTCAGGGTTTTTCTATTTTTTCTTCTTAACAGATCTTGGGTTGAATCTTCCTTGTCCTGATTTACAAAATGGGTTATTCCATTTTTTAAATCATGTTCTGTGTGTATTGTTGCTTTTAGCTTTATAGAATTTTAAAATAAGAATTGCATGACCATACACATGTTTTTCTAGAGTTTATGGTCCTCCTTTATTGTAGTATTATTCCGCTTAGAAAGAGGAAAAATTAAAAGTTAAAATTGCTTTTTTGGAATGCTGTTCTATTTGAGAAATACCATATCACTTAGAGCTGTAATGTTAAATCTTTTGGATGATACAATGCTTGACTTTTATTTTATAAATATGTGCATAATTAATAGTGAACTACCTTGGTCTTCATGCAGGAGTGAAGATCATGTAGGAGCCAGGAGCAGTGGCCACACATGTAATCCTAGCACTTTGGGAGGCTGAGACAGAATGATTGCTTGAGGTTAGGAGTTCAAGGCCACTCTGAGTAACATAGCAAGACCCTGTCTCTACAAAAAAATAGACAAAATTAGCTGGGCATGGTGGTGTGTACCTTTGTCCCAGCTATTTGGAAGGCTAAGGCAGGAGGATTGTATCAGCCCCGGAGTTTGGGGTTGTAGTGAGCTATAATGACGCCAGTGCCCTCATGGCCATTCAACAGAGCAATACTCTGTCTGCAAAAGAAAAACCAAAACAAAACAAAAAAAGCCAAGCAGGAATAACACTGGAGCAGATTTGTAGGGCTTCTTGAGGTCACAAAAGCAAGTGGCATTAGAGATCAGGTTTAAAGATGAGTTGCAGGGATTTAACTATTAAAAGAGGAAGGGAAGTGAGGCATATTGGGGTTCCAGGCTATAATTGGCAAAGCTCAGCTTGACCCTTGGGTGTTGCTGATCTGTTTAAAGATTAATCTGTATGTGTATATATTTTTTAAACCAACCACTTAAAGATATAGCAATTAAAAATTATCTTTCTTGCAAGAAGAAAGCGAAACTTGTTTTATGTCTAATATTATCTACCTTCCCTGACCCGCAGACTAAAAAACAGAAAAATAAGAGGGTGTCATCTAGAGCCTACTGAATAATCTTCGCCTTTTCATTACAAATGACTGTCAGTGTACACCAACAAATGCCTAATGTCAAGAGTTAAGAGAGGTATATATGATTAGTATATATATTTTACCTTCATTTTTGGAAGACATCTCAAAGTAAAGAATACAAGTTTGCAATAAAAAGTACTATATTAGGAAGTAAGAGTTTAGGAGGTGTACAAAAGCATTTTGACAAAAATGCACAGATGGTAGATATATACACTAGAATATTTTAGCTATTTTTAGCCAAGTTACATTGAATCACTAACATCTGAGAATATATGTGAAAGCAGAAAGATGATCCTGACATCTTTCTGCAGGATTTGGTAGTAACTTTCACAGTAAAAACAATGAAGCAACATGGAACCTGCTTCTGAACCCCACCTTCCCATTTTTTAGCAAAATTGCTGAGTGTAATTATCCTGTAGTTCCTCATTCATTACTTGATTTTATGGGTAGGGGGCTCCAAAAGACTGCAGAAGAAATCAAAAGCATATACTGAAAATCACAAGCCAAAGGCAGGGGAGCTTGGTAACTTCTTTTTACGCTGTTTGTTGATTATGATGATTTGGGCAATAATGACAGTTAGGAATTATCAAACAAGTAGAAATTCTCCTAAACATACTTAGTGTCTTTGTTTTTCTTCTGTTTGTTTCAACTTCAAGACTTAAATTACCAGCTGGGCATGGCAGCTCACACCTAGCACTTTGGGAGGCTGAGGCAGGAAGATTGCTTGAGGCAAAGAGTTTGGAACCAGCCTGAGCAACATATCAAGACCCCATCTCTATAACAACAACAAAAAAAAAATGGAAAAATTAGCTGGGTGTGGTGGAATGGGCCTGTAGTCCCAGCTGCTTGGGAAGCTGAGGCAGGAGGATCACT
The DNA here is from genome assembly GCA_963574885.1 of Lepilemur ruficaudatus. Lineage (NCBI taxonomy): Eukaryota > Metazoa > Chordata > Mammalia > Primates > Lepilemuridae > Lepilemur > Lepilemur ruficaudatus. Next base: position 4,561 of record CAUYRT010092772.1, on the reverse strand, counting down.
TGAGCCCAGGAGTTAAAGGTTATGGTGAACTATGATCATGCCACTGCACTCCAACTTGGGTGACAGAGGGAGACCCTGTTTTTAGAAAAATAAATAAATAAAGTACCTAAGATAATAGAGAAAACTTAGAAAAGTAAATTTAAGGTTACTAAATTCCTAAATAAAAAGTAAAAAGGATAAAAAGGTTGACTGTGTAATAGAGAAAGGAAGGAGGATGAGAGAGTAAAAGGACTCAGCTAAACATTTTCTCTGCCTTTGAGGCAGTTAGTTACTCTATCCTCTGTGCTTTCATTGCATATATTTCTGTTTTTAACGTATAGCACATTGTATCATAATTATTAATATTTATCTCTTTCTTTTACTAGTGATGGCTCCTTGAGTGTCAGGGTGATCTTTTTAGTTTTTGCATGATCAACACAGAAAATGCTTTAAAAACAGTTCAATAAGACTGAAGGTAAGATCTGTAAACATAAAACAAATACCATCATCACCACCAAAAATAGAAACCTTAAAATATAGTTAAAGAATATGAAGATTTAGTTCCATAGCCCTAAGATGTTGTTTTTAAATATACTGTTATAACTGAACTGCTCCAGTATTTTCTCTTTGTTCATTTGCTGAAAATGTATAAACTTTTATGTCTACTTAAACAGTCTGTACTTTTCCTATTTTGAAGAAATTGGTGTTATTGGTAGTAATGCTACTGTGTGTAGCTATTTCATGGATTTTTTGGTAAAGGACACCTTTGGAGACTGCCTTTATAAAACACATTCATCTTATAAAATGTCAAACAAAAACTTCTAAGTTTTTTACCACAACACTGAGTGGTAAACTGAACTGTCTATAGTATTTCCATTTAAAAACAAGGGAATATGCTCTTAGTTTAAGAAAATATTTTTAGTTGTCAAACACCTTTTGAAAGCATTTAATACATCTTGATGACTATCCCCCTAAAAGAGGGTACCAGATGAGCCCAAGTGAAAGAATTTTCTCGTTAGCACTGTGGGGTGTTGTGTTTCTCATATTACCTGTGCCCTGTGGGCTGCCTGCCATCTCTAAGTGCATTTTTTTCTTATGCCAAGTATGAAAAGGTCCAGAATGCAAGTCCACATTATCCCACTGCTACCCTTCCACTCCCAATTTCTTGTTGACAAAAGCTATTCAAGCAAGAAGACCTGATTGTATATAGATATCTCTAAGTCCTGCTATGATGAATTCTGTTTTCTTACCTTTATTTTGATTGTTTACTTTGGAAGCTACTTGAACTGGAGGTATATTGTAGTAGACAAGAGAACAATTGGCACAAAGCCCAGCTTCTCCATGGCAGCGGCAATTATGCAAATTACCCTGGATTTTTACATTTTAGTAAAGCCTTTTTTTCTTCATTTACATACACAAACAGCTAAGGGGCTTTGATCTGTCCTAAAGCTTTGGATATAAAACAAGGTGCCACTCTTTTCCCAAAATAACTTCTGTTATGGAAGCATACACTCCCTTAAATGGAGGGGAGAAGCAGATCTCTTCTTTTGGGCTGTGCAGCCTCTGCTATAAATGTGCCAGGAAGATTAAAACTACCATAATTAGTTTAATCAGGTTCATCCTCAATTCTTGCTTTCATTATGTAGTGGGAACTTCTCTAATCAGTGCTGCATTTGGCTGATTGAACAGTTCACTTTCTCTTATAGTGTAGAATGTAAGGGATATCTGCTTGCATCTGTATTGTGGTTTGTTTTAATGGTGTACATAATGAGGTATGGTGAATGTGAATGTTTCTCATTTCTTTGTTGATCTTGCTAATGGAAAAAGTCATTATTGAACCAAATTGTTTGAAGGCATAGCTTCTTTAGTCCTAGAGAATTAAGTCTAAATGTCATCAGTTTGACTTACTAATTCTCAAACTGCTTTTTATGGTTTTCTGTCTGTATTTTTTATTTCATTTTAATGATTGTAAATCACTCCAGAGATGCTCACATACAGACTGCTCAATAAGTGCACATTATTAATTACTTCTGTGATACAGCTGTATGGAAATGAATGAAGATTTTGGGGGAGACATCAGAATTAAAGGCCCTGTAAATTCATTAATAGGGAGACAAGTTGAATACATGGTGAAAGAGAGTTTGTTTTCCTGTCTAACCTTACTTTGTGAGTCAAAATCACTGGGTACATAGTTGTAAATTGCACTTCTTTTCACAACTAGTTAGAGATGGGGAGAAATCCTGAGAGAAAAACAATGGATTAAATCATATATGTGCTATTGCAGTGATTTTTTTTTTCTTTATGTCAGGAATAAAGTAAGTATAAAAAAGAACCTGAAGACTTCTTGTCCTCTGCTGCTAAGAACTGGGACAAATTGGCACCTTGTGTTTGTTCCTTACTTTAAATTAAAAAGCAAGTAGAGACTGGTGCAGTGGCTGGAGTCTGTAATCCCAGCTACTTGGGAGGCCGAGGCAGGCGTATCACTTGAGCCTAGGAGTTCAAGCTATAATCATACCACTGCACTCCAGCCTGGGAGACAGAGTAAGATACTGTCTCTAAAACATACATACATGTATACGTAAATAAATAGCAAGAAGAGCCTTTTGCTGGTGAAAATTTATATCACGTGATAATTTCTATATTATCATTGCTGTTTTGTTATAATATTTTCTCAAGGAATTAAACTTCCTTTAGTAATATGTTTTGGCTTATGCTTGATCACAATGAGGATAATAGGAGAATGAGAATAGAGCTTGGGCTTCAGTTTGGAATACAAAATTCAAGTCTAGCACTGATGGTTTTGTAATTTAAGAAAAGTCACTGTGCTCTGCTTTTGAAAAGAAAATATTTGGTGATTTTCTATTAAAATACTTGGTTTATGGGTGCATTTTCTCAAGCCCTCTTGAAAACTTGTCCCGTCCCCACCAAAATAAAATGCTTGGTTTAATTCTATATATTTAATTTTATTTAATATTTTTGTTTAGCTTTTTTTTTACTCCTGAGATGTTTTGATTCTCTTTTGATTATATGTCATAATCTGAAACTTTGTACTTCTCTTGAAAATGTTCTCTGAATATTTCAGAAGCAGACTTAAGATTCTTGCCCTTATATTTCTAATTTCTCACATATTTTTGCAAGTAACTTATGTTTCATACAATCATTTGGTAAAAATTTGTCTGTAAACCTTTTACCTGGAAACATTACAATGGAAGATATATATAATTGGCTTGCAAGATGATAAAATTGTATGTGAATTTTCATCTACATCTCAGGTTTCTTTGTACGCACACTGGTTTCAATATCTGCCCAGTAATAAAATGATAGGAAGAACTTTGCAGTAGGTGTCACATAAAGAATATATGTGGCTGGGCGCAGTGGCTCACACCAGTAATCCTAGCACTCTGGGAGGCCGAGGCGGGAGGATCGCTCAAGGTCAGGAGTTCGAACACCAGCCTGAGCAAGAGCGAGACCCTGTCTCTACTAAAAATAGAAAGAAATTAATTGGAGAACTAAAAATATATAGAAAAAATTAGCCGGGCATGGTGGCGCATGCCTATAGTCCCAGCTACTCGGGAGGCTGAGGCAGAAGGATTGCTTGAGCCCAGGAGTTTGAGGTTGTTGTGAGCTAGACTGACGCCATGGCACTCTAGCCCCCGGCAACAGCATGAGACTCTGTCTCAAAAAGAAGAAGAAGAAGAAAAAAAAAAAGAATATATGTACTCCTAAAATACATCATTGTAGTTACTTTTTCAGGGGGTACCAATAAATTACTTTTAATAAGTCTTTGTATGTTGATATTATTGTCTACAGAGTGTGATATCAAAACATTCCTTTGTTCAGGTACTCTTTTTTAACATTTAATAATGGCTAGCCCTTCCTTTAAATTTAAATTTCTTTTTTTTTCCCCAACCAAGCACAATTGGATTAGTGGGATAAATTTAAATTTCATCAATTTAAATACATGGCAAGTTAATTTAAATCTTTAGCATATTAAGTATGATGAAAAATAACCTGAATTTCTGCTTATAAACATTAATTCTGTAAATGAAATTCTAGGCTATAATTATTCACTAAACACCCAACTTGGGGAGTGTGAACAAAACATCCTATTCTTCTGATTCCGAAGTCACTTAGAGCCATTACTTTGTTCTATTGTCTGTATCAATTGAATGACTATTTTAATTTATTTTTCTTTTTTCTTTTTCTTTTTTTTTTTTTTTGAGACAGAGTCTCACTCTGTTGTCCAGGCAAGAGTGCCGTGGCATCAGCCTAGCTCACAGCAACCTCAAACTCCTGGGCTCAAGCAAGCAGTCCTTCTGCCTCAGCCTCCCGAATAGCTAGAACCACAGGCATTCGCCACTGTGCCCGGCTAATTTTTTCTATATATTTTTAGTTGTCCAATTAATTTCTTTCTATTTTTGGTAGACACAGAATCTTGCTCTTGCTCAGGCTGGTGTTCGAACTCCTGACCTTGAGCGATGCTCCCGCCTCGACCTCCCAGAGTGCTAGGATTACAGGCTTGAGTCACCGTGCCCGGCCTATTTATTTTTCTTTTCTTTCTTGTTTTTTTTTTTTTTTTTTT
>CAUYRT010092766.1:77500-109986 GCA_963574885.1 Lepilemur ruficaudatus | reverse complement strand
CTGAATCATTCTTATGGTTTCTCTATGTTGGGAATCAATTTTCTCTTCAATTCCATTGAGTTTTCTAACAATCCATATTCGGAATTCTTCCTCTGTCAGTTTAATTGTATCATGTAAGTTGGAGTCAGTTGGTGATGATTGGGTATTTTGTTTTGGAGGTGACTTTCTCTCTCTGATCCTTCATGTTTCCTAGGAACTTTCACTGGTTCTTTCTCATCTTGGTACTTTGTCAGGGCCTGAAAGTGCTGGGGCTGGATTATGAACTGATTATGGGGTTCCAGAGTAATGCTCCTTGGCAGAGTTGTGGAGATGTGTTCTGGTTCTGTGCTGAGTTTAGGCCTGCTGGGCTATCTTTGGCCTGATGTCTTCACCTTCTGCTTGCGTAGATTAGTGAGTTTGGGCCCCTAGCTTAGACACCCAGGGGTTAGATCACTCTTGTGAGTACAAGTCTGCTATCAATCACTAGATTGAGGTGGGAGGCACTAAGTTAGGCTATGTGTTTACTTTCTCTTGTTGCTTGTGGTTTGCGGGGAGGAGTCAGTTATCAAGGTATTCCAGGACCTTTGTATTGTGTTGTAGGCCTCCAAATAGGATATACAGGTATCAGACTTTGGGGAATGTCCTGTCACTGCCAAGGGTATCTAGCATCCTGTTACTACTTTAGGTGGAGTGAGAGGGGCAGCAGTTAGCAGTAATTCTAAGAGAGAATACTTCAGAGGTTGCTTGAACTGTAGTTAGGGGAAAGCTGATAATGTGTTATTTGGAAATCTTTAGTCACTCTTGTAGGGGAGCTCCTGGTTGGGGGGGAGTCAATTGGTGCAATTACTCAGGATTGCGGTCTAGATTTTCCTTCCCGAACCACAGGACTGTAAGATGGCAGTAGTCTCAGTGCCTAGGGTAAACCCTTGTCTTCTGTTTTTATCAGACGATCAAAAGTGGTATCAGGGCATGTACTCTCCTTATTCCACCCCTCCAAAGACGGGGTTTATCTAATTGGTATGAAGTGAAAAACCTTAGAGCTGTTGGAGGCTCCCTGCCCAAGGCCGCTGAGGGACTCTGACCAGAGAGTGGCCTGCCACACTACTCCACTCCTACAGTGATGGAGTTAGGCTCTTGGGTAGGAAATACCATTGGGCTTGTCACAGAAAAGGGCCTCTACATCCCAGCTGGGTCTCAGCCTTGAAAGTGGTCTCCTTTACCACTCTGCTTCCAAGACTGGGGACTGATCCTTTGGTTGGAGGCCTCAGCCACCAAATCACAGCAGGGAGGTGACCTTGGGACTCAGCTTGGATAGTAGACTTAAAGAGCTGACACTATGCCCTTTCAGGGGAAAGATCTACGCCTTTGATACAAAATAGGCCAGCCATGGATAATAAAGTGAAGAAGAAGTAGCAGACCGGCCTCAGGTTTGCAGCTTGAAAGTGGCTTTTTTTTTTTTTTTCACACCCTCGCCCAGGGGCAGAGTTTGACACTCTGGATAGAAACACCTTCCCCAGTCACAGGGATGTGTGGGTGGTACTGTTGCCCTGGAACCCAGCTGAAAAGGTAACCTCCTTGGCAGCTCCGCCCTGCTAAGGCAAGGTCTGATCTTTTGGTGGAAACACAGATGTCTGGGAGAAACCGGAAACTGCCCGAAACCTCCAGGCGGTCCTCCCCGAGAGCACTCATTCCCCCTTTCCAGGCCCCACGGCCACAGGAGCTTGAGCCTCCCACGTTGACCGAGCGCTGGCTGGGAGGACACTCGCGTTCCCCCTGTTCAGATCCCGTGGAGGCGGTGGAGCTAGAGTCGCCCGCACTCTCCAAAAGGGCACTTGCGTGCTCCCTTCTTTCCAGTCCCTGGTGCCGGTGCCGGAGCGACGGGGCTTGGGCTTGGGCTGCCTGGCTGCTCGCCGGGAGAGCACTCACTCCCCCTGTCCAGTCCCCGTGGTGAGGGAGCTTGAGCCGCTGGAGTTCACCAGGCTCGCTAGCACTGAGTCCTCCCCCACCTGAAGGGTCCCTGCAGAGTACACGGGAGAATCCAAACTGCTTTCCGCTCCCGACTCCTCTCCAAACCGCCTGACGACCCGTATTACCTCTTCCACTGCCTTCAGGCACTTCCTTGGCTGCGTGGGTATGGAGGTCAATGAAGGAAGAATCCTCCCCCTGTGGGGGAGCACACACTGTCCCGCCGGCTGGCCGCTAGGTGCAGCTGGCCTGCGCTTCACCCCCGACTGTGCACCTCGCACTCTCGGAATTTTTCAGCAAATTCACAGATTCTCTTTCTTTTCCCAGCACTGCTTGTCCTTCGGTGTATTCTTGCAGATCCACAAAGCTGATCCTGTGGGTGGTGCTACCCTCTGGCGAGTTATTGACTGCTTTCTTCACCTCCAACTCTGAGAGCAGAGAGCCCGGAGGTCATCCCTAGTCCGCCATCTAAACTCAACATTCTGAATTTGTTCAGTTAACCGATAAAGGCAATAAATCACTTGATCTTGAATGAAAACACCCTCAAAGTCATGGATGCCCTCTTAGCAAAAGCAGAAACTGTTCTCGGTCCAATTCAGTATATAAGTGTTCAACTCTGTGTCTTTGGGTCTTCATTTCCTTATAAGGGCTCCCTGTTCCTGGACTCTCTTCACTCTTTCTCTTCTCACCCCAGCTGCTGCTGCTTCTTGTTTTTAGTTCACCGTCATCTGCCGGGAGTCTTCCTGTCTCACCCGCTCTTCTTTCTCAATTTCCTTGGCTCTTTCTTTGTCGGTCCCCTGACCTATGAACTGTGGCGTGTCCTAAGTCACACCCCGAGCCATCTCACAGTCTTGCAACACAATCGCTGTCCTGCCAGTCCTCACGTGGTGTCTCTACCTTTCCCTGATCACTAACTCATGGATCAGACCTTCTCCGCATCTCCATGGCAGTGTCTGAACACCTCAGTCATGACATTTCAGACATGAGCTCCTCATCTTTGTCCCCAGTGTGCTTCCCTCCTAGTTACAGCAGCGCTGTCCATCCCGCTGTCAAGCCCCAAACTTTGGAGCATCCTTGACTTCTCTCTCTCCCATTCCATTGTAATCCACCAACAAATCATCCGTTCTGACCAAACTTGTGCAAGATGCACCCACTTCTCACGGCCTCGATCACTAATGCCCTGGTCCAAGCTTTGACCTCCTCTTGCCTGGATTATAACTGGTCTTCCTGCATCTACTGTTGTTTTCTTACCCATTCTCCACAGCACCATGGCCAGAGTACTTGCCACACATCAAATGCATCTCTGCCCTGCCCAAAGCCCTCCATTTCCCTGGGTATAAAGGCAATTCCTTACCTGCAAGGACTTCATCACGCCTCGCAGCCCCATGCACTGGCATGGTGCCTTCTCAAAGCCTCTCTCTGCTGTTCCTCTGCCCACTGGGCAGCTGCTGTTGGAGCTCCCCTCACCCCGTGACCCACTCCAGAGGTGATGAGCTTTGGAGCACAGTTCTGGTCCTGACCCTGGGATTCCTGCCTCAAGTACCTAAGTTTCTCAGCCTAAGGGCAATTTTCTGGCCCTGGAATTGTGCTCAGCCTACACAGGGCAGAACGGAAGTGTCAGGGAGCGACCTCACCCAGCGATGGGGCATGGCATCTGCCCAGCTGCCTCCGGTCAGGGTGGGCCCACCTCGGTGTGTTTCTGACTCTGTTGAGCCCCTAATTTTACCTTTCTTTTTGTTATGGTAATATTTGTTATTTATTACTTCCTCTCTTGTCTATTCTTTATGATTATTTTCTTGTTTGCTTTTGTAACTTCTTAAACTGGCTGTTTAGCTCATTGCCTTTCAGATTTTCTTCTTTTTTATGGAAAGTATACATGTATTTAAAGCTGTACATTGCTCCTAAGTAGATAACATTGTCTATATTGCCGGGGTTTTAATACCTAATATTTTTGTTATCATTCTGTGTTTTCTAATTAACATGAGCTCTATGAGTTATTTAGAAGCATTTTAAATCTTAGTTTATTAAAATATGTTTTTCTTTTAAACTACTCTTTGTTCTTGAGTTCTAACTTAATTAGCTTTTGCTTAGAGAATATGGTCTTTATGATATTACTTATTTGAAATTTATTTTCCAGAATATTGTCATTTTCATAATATTCTATGTATGTTTTTAAAGAATGCTATATATGTCATTTAGCTCAAGTTTGTGTATTGTTTAAGTCATCTGCAGCCTTACTGACTTTGATTTATTGGTTACTGAAGGAATGAGTTTAAACTTTTATATGGTAATAGATTTGTCAGCTTTTAATAGAGTTCCCTTAATTATTGCTTTACATGTTTTGAGGCTATGTTATTAGATGCTTATAATTTAGACCCAGAATTGTTATATGCTCCTGATAAACTGAAATTTTTGTCATTATATAAGAACTTAAATAAGGTCATTAATAATAAAGTCATTTAATACTGACTTTACTTTAGAATCAGTTTTGCTAGACATCAACATAGTTTCTTTTGATTGTATTTGCTTAATAGAACATTTTAAAGCTTTTTACTTTCTACTTTCTGTTACATTCTACTTTCTATAAGTTCATACACACATGAATGTATATATCATACGTAATATAAACACATAAATATACATGTATATATGTTCGTATGTACATAGATAAATTATAAAGATTTAGAAAGCTATACTGTTGTATTTCTCAATAGTCAGCATGAAAATGTTTGTCTTATGACTGGAGCGATTAGTACCTTTAAATATATTGTTATTTTTGATACATTTTTGCAATCTTATCAGGTAATTTCTCTTTACTTTGTTTTGTTTTTTTTTGTTATTGTTGCTGTTTCTTTTCTTCTTCTTCCTTAACTTATATTGAACTGGTACATTTTTTTCTTCAGTCAATACTTCATTATTTTAGTGGTTATCCCAGAAATTTCCGTAGTATATTTTATGTAACAAGTTTAAAATTAATCAATACCGTCACCATTCTCTAGCAGTACAATCTTGTGCTTCATAAACTCACCCTTGCCTGACTGCTCTACTGTTTTCCACCATTGATGCAATAAATGTCTGTTTAGCCCACATGTTAACCCTCTTCTCTATTTACCATTGCTTTGGGATGATTTTCATTTTAGGTGATTTCTTTCTTCCTGAACTACATTCTTAGGAGACTCCTTATAGGAGGGTCTATTTGTAGTAAAGTCTTTGAAGTTGTCTTTGTCCGGGAATGGTTTTCTTTTCCTGCTATTTTTGAAGACAGAATTTTTACTCTACATATCAACCTTGGTGGTTATTTTCTCTTTGCCTTTGGAGATGGGAATCCGTCAACACCTGGCTTCCTTGTTTATTGTGGAGAAGATACCTATCAAGTTTACTACATTTTCTTTGAAGTAATCTCAGTTTTATAAATATTCTTGTTTGTGTGTTAAGTTTCATGCATTTTTACTATCATGTATGCAGATGTAGATTTCATTTTATTTATTCTGACCAGAATTCATTGTGATTCAGAAGCGTGAGGACATTTTCATCCAATCTCTCTTTGGATATTGCAGTTCTCTCATTCTTCCTAATGTTTCTTTCTGGGATTTCCATTAGATGTATGTTAGGTTTTCTCATTTTATCTTCTGTGTCCTTTAATCACTTTAATATTTTAATCTCTTCATCTGTTTGTGCTACAGTTTGAGTAATTTCTTCAGATGTAACTACCAGTTTTTCAAATGCATCTAATCTGTTGTCAGTCCACCTACCAAGGTTCTTATTTTATTTGTCATATTTTTCATTCCTAGATGTCATACTTAATTCTTTATCAATCTGCGTGGTCACTTTTGATAGTTTTCTGTTCATTAATCACAGATTAGATATGTTCATTTATTGCTTTAACTATGCTAAATATATTTTATATTCTGTAATTATCATTTCTACAATTTGCAATCTTTATGAGTCTGATATTGTTGACTTTTCCTTCTGTTTATTGTCTATCAAGTGAGAGACAGTTTACCATTTTAAAAATTTCCTAATTTATTTTATCATTATCTTTTAAAAATTGTCCATTCCTATGCATTGGAGCCTTACCTGTGGAGATTCTGTGAGGATTAATTGAAAATCCATCCCTTCAGGAAAATTTGTATTTCCTTCTACCAAGAGGCAACCCAGACCACTTGAAAACTAAATTCTTAACTTGACTTTTTGGGGGGCCACAACAGAAGGTGACTGCTAGTGCCAAACCCATGTGAGGGGCTAATTTTTGCTAAATATTTTATTATTTGAAGGTGGGATTTTCACTCTGTATATCTAGGTCAGTGATATTGCACCTTCTTCCTGAGCCAGTTTTCTTTCAGTTACCCTTGGTGGGGCAAGGGTTGTTTTTTTGTTTCTTTGTTTTTTTTTTTTTTAGTTAGTTAGTTTGTTTGTTTTTTCCTAGTCTTTTCCACATGGACATTTCTTTCCATGGGCCTAGGCTTCCCAAGGGCTGAGCGTGGGTGGTATTTCCAAATCTCCTTCACAAATTGCACAGCCTTAGGCTTTATCTCTATTGTCTCTGCTCAGGTAACTAAATCCAGAGCTCCAGAGAACCAAGAATTGGTGAATGTTCCCTAACTGTCATCCTCATGTCCTGCTGACATATATATGATCTTTGTTGTTTAATCATTTTGCCTATATTTAAAAATATTCTGTATATTTACTTACTTTGCACAGGAAGGTGTTCTTTATTTTTTACATCATTGACTATATATTGCCAGCAAATGGAATGTACATAATGCCTTATCAACCTCTATGAAGAAAACCTCTTTCCCAGAATTTATGATGCCAAGGGACGGTCATTATGCTGGTTCCTGGCCTGAAATCAGTTAGTACGATGGTGTCAATATTTATATTAAAATCCATAGCATCCAGCTCAGGAAAAACAATCTAAAATTTGTGGCTTTCACAGTCATTAGTAGATGTAGTATTGTTATTGTTGGTTAGGAAGTTCTGTCTACTAAAACATATTGATAGCATCTTTATAAAAATAATTAATTTCATGATATTTTTTCCATTTATATAATATTGTGCAAAACCCAATGATGTGTCCAGTTCACTTCCACTACCATTCTCCTCTTTAGTTGGTGTCAATACGGAATTGCTATCAATTCTATGTGGTTGTTCTGGTGACACAGAAAAATAAAGGATTATAAGGTAAGAATAGTCTCAAATGATCACTTTTTCTTCATGTGAAAATATACTCATCCCAACAACAAGACTTAAAAAACTTAAGACCTTTTAAGTAATGGTTGAAGTTAAAGTTAACCTAAAATGCTTTTGTTATTTTGTAATTTCTAAATATTGCTGATGGTGAGGTTAAGCATCTACTAATGTTGTTTCTACTCTTAAAGTTCCAACTTGCTAGTATTAACCTTGATGAATTAATATAATATTTTATATGTTTAACATGTTTTAAAAAGCATATTTATTATTACTTCAAATCCTCTTTGAGATGAGGTACAATATATATGTAATCAAAACCAGAAACGTGGATAAATGATATTTAACACAGTGCTATAGTCTAAGAACATCATGATGTGGGAAATCTTTTCCTTGGTTTGAAATCTCAGCACTGCAGTGGAGGAAGTGGAGAAAAGTGCTGCATTCTGCTGCTGTGGGTATTGTTTTATTTTAGGATAAACGAATGCTCTGTGATTCCCATGATTTCAGGAGCTTGAAGCAGGAGGGGACTTGAGTCCCCTAGTGACGTCACCCAGACTCTGGGCTCAGGAGGGACAGGAATGAAATTTGATGAGCGTCTTCTGCTGGTCTCCCCATGTCACACCCAGAAACCTTTGGCCACTCTGAGTCCTTGATCGGCACCTGGCAGCCCTGTGCCTGCCACTCCCCTTCAGACCACCTCTGACCTAAAACAGAGTCTCAGATACAGCTGACACGCAGTAGAGTTTATAGCTTTGAACATAATGAGAGTAATTCGTATTCTAGCTTCACGATAGATTATTTATTAGAATTCCCTGTGGAGTTAGAGGCGTGGATCTGGTCTGGCTGACAGGATTGGGCTGATCGGCTGTGCGGGCGTCAGAGGTGCGTGATCTGAGGGGGACCCCAGAGGAGGCAGAAGAGGAGGCACCGAGCCCTCCCCGGGCAGAGCGTGTGCTCCTGCCACGCAACACGGGATCCTGGAGTGTAGAGCAGGGCTTACCTGAAAGAACCGGGAAAAAGACTTTCCCTTTTGGCTTTTGTGCTGTTCATCGCGTTCAGGATTGTGTGTAGTGTGTGGTGTGTGAAAGTGTGTTGTGTTGTGTGTGATGTGTAGTATGTGGTGTGCATGTGTAAAGTGTGTTGTGTGGTCCGTGTGGTGTGTGTCTGTGTGGGGTGTGTGTGATGTATAGTATGCGGTGTGCATGTGTGGTGTGTGTATGGGTAGTGTGTGAATGTGTGAATGTGTGGTGTGTGGTCTGTGTGATGTGTGTCTGTGTGGGTGTGTGTGATGTGTAGTCTGTGGTGTGCATGTATGAAGTGTGTTGTGTGGGTAGGGTGTGAATGTGTGGTGTGTGGTCTGTGTGGTGTGTGTCTGTGTGGGGTGTGTGTAATGTATAGTATGTGGTGTGTGTCTGTGTGGGGTGTGTATGATGTATAGTATGTGTTGTGCATATGGTGTGTGTGTGTGTGTGTGTGGGTAGTGTGTGGTGTGTGGTGTCTGTGTGTGGTGTGTGTGATGTATGGTATGTGGTGTGCATGTGTGTGATGTGTGTGTGGGTAGTGTGTGGTGTGTGTCTGTGTGGGGTGTGTGTAATGTATAGTATGTGGTGTGTGTGTGTGGCAGTGTGGTGTAGGATGTCTGTGTTTTCCTGGAATCACGGCTCCCTAGAGAAGTGCTTCCCGCAGGTGTCTCTTGCAGCTTGCCACACTGGTGGGCTCTGACCTCCTGCACTTGGGGGCCTTGTTGTTCTTCTCCTGGGTTCACTTGTGTGGGCTGGGCATGAGAGGTACTGCCTCACGCTGCTGTGAAGAATCTCCTGATTTTAAGTGTGTGATGATTAGCCCATAAACAGGGTTCACAGCTTTTATCAGCTTCACAAAATAGTTTGTGATGCCTTCCCCCTAAAAAAATCTTAAATGATTTATTATAGCAGCCTCATTTTGCAAATGTCTGCTTAATTTCTAGAAATCATAGCATATTTTCTATAACTCCTCCAACTTTTTCCTTAGAAGGGTAACAATTTACCCCAGATAAACATCTACTTGCACTGTACTTGCATTTCAGTAATGAAGAAATGGTTATTGTTTAGACCTTCAGCCATGATGAATTGAATTTGGCAAAGCTTCGTGTTATGACATACCAAATTCACTGAGACAAAATCACTTCAAAGTTGATAAACAGAAACAAATGAATTTAAACTTGAACTGAACTTTAGCAAAAGTCATCTGTCTCATTTGAGTTATAATTTACTTGTTAGAATGACATAATAGACAACATCACAGTCTAGATAGTAAATCACAATGCAGTTTCTATTCCCAAGGTCAACAAGCTTTTATTTCCTCAGGTAGTTTCCCTATTTCCAGGTTGAATAGTCAAGGTTTATTTTAAGTTTTTACTTGTAGGGAAAAAAAACCACAGAAGCATCTCTCATAAATTGAGTGTTTAAATTTAAGTTTTATATTGGTTAATATCTAGGATTTCTCCTTTCTGTGTATCACATATTAACCAAACCTGCCAATACTGACAAATTTTCAACCTGGAGGAATAAGTAACATTTTCAGTAAAAGAACATCAGCATTAAAATGTTATAAAGCTCTCTGTATGACTTGGCTTAAGATAAAACTATAAACAATTTTCTGTATATTTCCCATACTTAGACAAGTAAAAACATGAAATTTTAACAAAATACCATTCTTTTCATAAATAAATAAATAGCTTTCTATGAAGTAAAAAATTTAGGAAAAGAAAATACACCAATTATTAAACTATGAAACTAACTTTTTTTTTACGGACTTCAAAGCATGACTGGGGATCTGGGCATGTTTTGGAAGTTGGGTTGTTATTTGTTAATGTGATGGTTCCTTGAAAATCAATTCTATCAAAACTGTGTGCAACTAGAACATAAGGCAGTGTGACCACGAGACAGGGTCAGCTATGCACTTACAGTCAGTTATTTAAGAAGACTTAGTAAACAGGGTCTAGCCTGTGTCTTCTTCCCCTTCTTACTATGTACTATTGGAAAATTATCTATTTTTTGACAGAACAAAAAAATTTTGTCACTGAAACATCATACAACTCTTTTTTTCTTCTATTTCTATTATACTCATTAGTGAAATTCTGTTTAAGAAATAGCTATTTCTGAAAGCTAAGTGTGTAGGTAAAGGAAATATATCTTTTACATATATATTTCTTATATTTAATATATATGTACATATACACATATGTATATCTTATCTACACACATATTTTACATTAACCTTTTTTGATGTATTTTCTTCTAAAGGAATTTTGTACAGCACCTAAGTGCCCATCATCACATTACAGAAGTACATGTGTACAGGTGGGACACCACTTAGTGACAATTTCATTTGATACATTTCCATGTTGTAATTTCAATTATTTTCAACCTTTCGACTAACAGTTGACTTCTTCATCTTTAGCTTCTTTAAGAAAGTTTACCAAGGTGTCTGGTTTAAGCCAAGAAGTATTATTTCTGTGGAGGCCTTCAGCATCGAGAGACCACACACCTGTGTCATGATTTAAAAGAAATCCACTGAAGAGAGTAGTGTCAATGGGTTATAGAACTGCTGAACTCCTCTGAAGCATTGTGGAATAAGATGTATGAGAAATATAGTATTTGTAATTAAGACTTTAATGAATTGCCTTGTTAATCCATGCACTGTATGCATGTTGCAACATTTTCTAGACTCAATTAGTGAGCTTGATGATTATGTTTATTTTCTGATGTACACACTGATTAAGCATTGTCTGTACACTGGGGCTGGAAACAGGATCAATCTGTAAAGTTGTACCTAGTCATCTAGCTGGGGACTCAAGTGCAAATAGATCAACTTATGTGAAATTAAATTAGTTCTAATAGAACCCATTGGCCCGAGCTGCCAGTGTCACAATGTAAAGTGTTCTCTTCTTGTAAGAAATAAAGGGCTTTACTCTGAAGAGTGCTAACTCTCTGACATGAGGCATTGTAGAGCATTGTGACTTAACTCATTCTGTTGTACTCTAGAAATGCAACTCATTATGCTATTGTGGCATTTGCGGGAATGAGTGTCAGGTTTCAAAATGCTTTTTATTAAAATCTCTTGTGAATTACAACTTTTGTAAATTCTCTTGAAATTCTCCAGATAATTCCTTTTTTAAAATTCAAATTCAATTTGTTCTAATAAATACTTATTGAGCACATGTTAGTATAGACTGGGCTCAGCTTGTCATCCCTTCTCTGTGATTGCCAGCTTAGACTTCAGCTCAGGCAGGTGTCAGTTGGATGCCAGAAACAGGTATCAGACTACAGCTTAACTTAGATGTGAATGCTATATTGGTAGTTCAGATGGACTTTTGGCTCTTTTCAAATCTTCCCAATCTTTTTAACATAGTCTTTATAGATATATATATATAGTATTAAGAACACTTAATGTGTGACCTACCCTTTTAACAGATTTTTAAGTGCACATTATTGTTGACAATAGGTACAGTGTTGTACAGATCTCTACAGCTTATTCCATCTTGCTTGACTCAAACTTTATGCCCACTGATTAGTAACTTCCCATTTCTCCCTGCCTCCATCCAGTCACCATTCCATTCTTTGATTCTATGCATTTGACTGTTTTAGATGGCCTCACATAAGTGGATGCAGTATTTGTCTTCCTGTGCCTGGCTTATTCTGCGTATCACAGTATCCTCCAGATTCATCCATGTTGTCACATATTGCAGCATTTCTTTCTTTTTTAAGGCTAAATAGTTTTCATTGTATGTACATTGCACATTTCCTTTAGCCATTCATCTGTTGATATTTCGGTTGTTTCCACATCTTAGCTATTGTGAATAATGCTGCAATGAACAAAGGAGTGCTCTTTGAGATCCTGATTTCAATTCTTCTGGATAAATACCAAAATAAATAATGAAATGAAATTGTTGCATCATATGGTAGTTCTATTGTTAATTTTTTGAGGAAGCACCATAATGTTTTCTGTAATGACTGTACTTGTACTAATTTACATTCCCACCAACAATCGATTAGGGTTTCCTTTTCTCCACACACTCGCCAACGCTTGTCTTTTTTTTCCTAACAGCCATCTTGACAGGTGTGAGGTAATATCTCATTGTTTTAATTTGCTTTTCCCTATTGATTAGTGATATTGAACTTTTAAAATACATGTTGGCCATTCGTGTGTCTTCTTTTGAGGAATGTCTATGCAAGCTCTCAGTCCATTTTTTAATCAGGTTATTTGTTTTTCACTATTGAATTGTAGAAGTTCCTTATCTATTTTGGAGATTAACCCCTTCTCAGATATATGGTTTGCAAATATTTTCTCCCATTCTGTGAGTTGCTTTTTCATACTATTGATTGTTTCCTTTGCTGTGCAGAACTTTTTAGTTTGATGTGATCCCACTTTCTTATTTTTGGTTTTGTTGCCTGTACCTTTGCTGTAATTTCCATAAAATCCCTGCCAGGACCAATCCCATGAAGCTTTCCTCCTAGTTTTTTTCCTAGGTTTGTGGAAGTTTTACAGTTTTTGGTCTTACATTTAAGTCTTTAACTGATTTTGAGTTGGTTTGTGTGTATGGTATAAGATAAGGGTCTCCAGATAGTTCTTGGGCAATAAAGTCATATATTAAAAAATTTATTGAACACTTCTCTACCTCAGTTTGCAATACTTCAGGCATGTCCTCATTTTTCTCTTCCATTTCATGGCTAAATTTTTAAAGTCAAGTTTAGCATTTAAGAAGTTAATAGACCAAAAGTTTATATTATCTTTTGCAGCACTATTAAGAAAGCATTGGTCCATTTATTTGTGTATTCTACAAGCATTTGTCGAGTAGCTCCTGTTTGGTATCATTCACTGTATGCACTACAGTTGTGTAAAAAAGCAGTTACTGTTTTCAGAGAGATGATGACTTTATGGGGAATATGTGAGGAAGGAATATACATGACAAAAGAACAGTTTGTCCTTTGGAGATGTTAATAATGCAGGGGTGGAGAAGAGAACTTAAAAGGAAAATTATTGTTATAAACTGGTACTCATTCACATGACTTCAAGATCTGCTTCCTGCAAAAACCTTAGACTTTATGATTCCCTGAGCTGTGAGGGATAGTCGGGAAAGAGATATTGAGTGATGCTGTCGAGTATCTGTTGGTAAGCCACTAGATGTTAAGCATCATAGGGAATAGTGCCTTAATGAGATTTAAAAAATATCCAGCAGCACTACTGACTTACTATTGGAGAGTGGAAGGGCTCTCTTGCCTTGTGATGATGGTATACATTGATACTACCATAGTGGATACTACCACTCATGTACTGATGGACACTTGGGTTGTTTCCACATCTTTGCAACTGTGAATTGTGCTGCTGTAAGCATTCTAGTGCAGATGTCTTTTCTATAGAATGTCTTTTTTCCTTTGGGTAGATGCCCAGTAGTAGGATTGCCAGATCAAATGGTAATTGTACTTTTAGCTCTTTGAGACATCTACATATTATTTTCCATAGAGGTTGTACTAGTTTGCAGTCCCACCAACAATGTATTAGTGTTCCTATCTCTCTGCAGCCATGCCAACATTTGTTGTTTTGGGACTTATTGATAAAGCCTATATTCACTGAAGTTAAGTGATATCTCATTGTGGTTTTGATTTGCATTTCCCTGATGCTTAGAGATGTTGAGCATTTTTTCATGTTTATTGGCCATTAGTCTGTCTTCTTTTTCAAGTTTCTGTTCATGCCCTTTGCCACTTTTTAATGGGGTTGTTTGATTTTTTCTTGTTGATTTTCTTGAGTCCTATATAGATGCTAATTATCAGCCTTTTATTGGATAAGTAGCATGCAAATATTTTCTCCCATTCTGTAGGTTGTCTGTTTGCTCTCGTGATGGTTTCCTTGGCTGTGCAGAAGCTTTTTAATTTGTTCAGGTTGCATTTATTTATTTTTGTTGTTGCTGTGATTGCCTTTGGGGTCTTCTTCATAAATTTTTCCCTAGGCTGATGTCTGTAAGAGTTTTTCCAATGTTTTCTTCTAGAATTCTTATAGTTTTATGCTTTAGTTTTAAGTCTATTATCCATTATGAGTTGATTTTTGTGAGAGGTGAGAGCTGCAGATCCTGTTTCAGTCTTCCACGTGTGGCTATCCAATTTTCCCAGCACCATTTATTAAATACGGATTTTTTTCCCCCAGTGAAGGTTTTTTTGTCTGCTTTGTCAAAGATGAGACGGCTATATGAGGATGGTTTTATATCTGGGTTCTCAGTTCTGTTCCATTGGTCTGTGTCTCTGTTCTTGTGCCAGTAATATGCTATTTTAGTTACTATAGCCTTGTAGTACAGCTTGAAGTCTGGTAAATTAATATCTCCCAATTTGTTCTTTTTGCTTTTGCTATACGGGATCGTCTCTGGCTTCATACAAAGTGTAGAATTATTTTTTATAGATCTGAAAAAAATTATGGTATTTTAATAGGGATTGTATTGAATCTGTAGATCACTTTGGGTAGTATGGACATTTTAACAATGTTGATTCTGCTGATCCATGAGCATGGTATGGTTTTCCATTTGTTTACATCCTCTGTTATTTCCTTCCTCAGTGTTTCATAGTTCTACCTGTAGAGATTTTTTACCTTCTTAGTTAAATATATTCTTAGGTATTTTATTTTTTTTTTTGTTGCTATTGTGAAGGGTATTGAATCTTTGATTTTGTTCTCAGTTTGACTGTTGCTGGTGTATAGGAATGCTACTGATTTCTGTACATTGATTTTGTAACCTGAGACTTTGCTGAATTTGTTTATCAATTCCAGTAGTCTCGCGGCAGAATCTTTGGGGTTTTCTAGATATAAGAACATATAATCAGCAAAGAGTAATAGTTTGACCTCTTATGTCCCCATTTGGATGCCCTTGATTTCCTTCTCTTGTCTGATTGCTCTGGCTAGGACTTCCAGCACTATGTTGAATGTAAGTGGTGGTAGAGGGCAACCTTGTCTGTTTCCAGTTCTAAGCAGGCATGCTTTCAGTTTTTCTCCATTCAGTATGATGTTGGCTGTAGATTTGTCATATATGGCTTTTATCATTTTGAGGTGAGTCCTATCTATGCCTATTTTGTTAAGTGTTCTTATCATAAAAAGGTGCTGAATTTTATTGAATGCTTTTTCTGCATCTATTGAGAGGATCATATGGTCTTTGTTTTTACTTCTGTGTATGTGGTGAATTACATTTATAAATTTGCATATATTGAACCATCCCTGCATCTCTGGGGTGAAGCCCACTTGGTCATGATGGATTTACAATCACAAACCCAGCAAAAGAAAAGAAATAACCAAGATCAGACCAGAACTAAATGAAATCTATAATAAAGAAACTATATGGAAAATTAATAAAATAAAAAGTTGGTTCTTTGAAAAAATAACAAAATTAACAGGCCTCTTGCTAGATTCACTAGAAGCAGAAAGGAAAGAATTTTGATAAGCTCAATTAGTAATGAAAAAGGAGAGGCCACAACTGATATCATGGAAATGAAAAAAACATCATATTTGAATACTATAAAAATTTCTATGCCCCAAAACTTGAAAAAGTGGAGGAAATGGACAAATTCTTAGAAACACACAGCCTCCCTAGGCTCAATCAGGAAGAAATAGAACTCTTGAATAGATCAATGTCAAATACTGAAATTGAAGCAGGAATAAAAAAACTTTTTGGGAAAAAAGTCTCAGACCAGATGGTTTCACACCTGAATTTTACCAGACCTACAAAGAACTGGTGCCTATTCTGCAGAAATTGTTCCACAACATTGAGAAGGAAGGAATCCTCCCCAACACATTTTTCAAAGCCAACATCACCCTGATACCAAAACCAGGAAAGGACTCAACAAAAAAAGAAAATTACAGACCAATATCCCTTATGAATATAATTGCAAAAATTCTCTATAAAATCCTAGCACACCGAATTCAGGTACTTATCAGAAGGGCACATTTTATAAATTTTGTATATTTAAGGTGTACAACTTGGTGATTTGGTATATGGATGCATTGTGAAATAATCATTATAAATCAGATAATTAACATATCCATCATCTTACATAGTTATTTTTTAAGTTTCAGTTATGCAAGGTGTATAGGTTTTGGAGAGAAATCTAATATATACTGTGGTGACTTAAGGTAGCAATTCTGTACTATATAGTTGAAATTTTCTAAGAGGGTAGATCATAAATGAGTTTTGTCACCAAATACAAAAAGGGAAAAGGTGTTTTCAAAGGCATTCACGACAGCATCATTTATAATGGAGAAATACTGAAAAAAATCCTACAACAGAGCAGGGGAATGATTGAGCATATCATGGAACAAAAACGTGATGAAATTAAGTTTGTTGACTCTGTCCACTAAAATGATTTTTTACCAAAGATTGAGAAGATTTAGAAAATGCTTGTGCTATGATGTTAAGTGAAATTAGTGGAAGACAAAATTTTATATGCAACATGTTCGCAACAATACAAAACAAGGAAAACATTTTTCTCATGAGAAAAATTCTGGAGGAAAATAAAACAAATTATTGTTCTTTTACATTTTTATTTTCCAAATTTTCTCTAAGTACATATTACATGTATCGGGGAGGGAAATAAACATTAAAAATATAGATCAGTTACAAGAGATAAAAATATGGTTCTATCACGATTAACAAAAGTTATATTTTTCACTCAAGATTGGCCCTAACGTTTTTTTAAACAATGTAAGTTTTTAAGAGCTTTCACAGACTCACTTAACAGAGTTTCCATCCCTAAACCTTTAAAAGAGAATGTTTTGGCTGGGAGGGTGGTATATAAAAGCATCAGGTTCTAGGTCAGAGATTCAATACACAGCCCAGTAAACTTGGCCCAAACCAAGTTCTGTCAACTTCCTCATCTGCAAAATGAAGGTCTTGTGCTCAGTTACTTCTAATGACCTTTAAACATCCCCCATTTTGATGACATGATCTCATGAAATTGGCAGTGCAGAGAAAAGGGTCACTCACCTCCTGACACACAAACTCCAGAAGAAAAGTCAGTCAGAGGAGAACCCAAGCAGTTCCATAATGTGCTCCAATTTTCCCAAAGACCACACCAGTGCATAGTTTCTGATTGCATTGAACCACCCTTATTTGCACTGAACTTATCCCCAGCTGAGCTGCTCAGTGGTCCTTCTGGCAGCCAGTATTTTCTCAGGAATGGCTGTAGCAGTGATACAGATTGTGCCTTCATATAGTTCTAACATCCTTTGAAGTGACAACCTGCAAATCTTTCAGAAGCTTTGTTTTTCAGGACTATGCCAGTCTTATTTCTTTGAATTGGGGCATCCAGTTGCACCTGTTATCACCATTTTCCTAGAGAAAACCATCAAATTCAGGCTATAGAAGAATGAGTTCATCCACTTATCTGTGCATTAGAGCTCATCAGAAAGGTTTCCTAGGTATATACCCCTAGTCCATAGTCCATAGGAGGATTATGTGTCCCTTACTCAAGTCTAAAGTCATCACCACCTAGCATTGGTCTAAATCTTCTCTAACAGAAATAATATTTAGTGATAGTTTTTGAAGAATATCCTAGATATTCTATTTTTTCCTTAGATTAAGTTACAACAGCAAAACTCTTTAATTTGGACTCCTTGCACTACAGTTTGATGTCAGCAATGTATACTGAAGGACAGCATCAAAGATTCTTGTATGCCAACGCCATACTGAATGGGGAAAAGTTGAAAGCATTCCCCTAAGAACTGGAATAAGACAAGGGTACCCACTGTCACCACTTCTATGCACATAACACTGGAAGTCCTAGCCGGAGCAATCAGGCAAGAGAAAGGAATAAAGGATATCCAAATCAGGAAAGGGAAGATAAAACTATCCCTGTTTGCCAATGATATTATTTTGTATCTAGAAAACCCGAAAGGCTCCACTAAAAGTCTCCTAGAAATGATAAATTAAGCAAAGTCAGTAGCATTTCTGTATACTAATAACAGTCAAGCTGAGAGTCAAATCAAAAGCTCAATACCATTTACAATAGAAAATGGCATAGCAAAGAAAATAAAATACATAAGAATATACTTAACTAAGAAGGAGAAAGATTTCTACAAGGAGAACTACAAAACACTGATGAAAGAAATCAGAGATGACACAAACAAATGGAAAAACATCTCATGCTCATGGATTGGAAGAATCAGCATTGTTAAAATGTTCATATTGCCTAAAGTGATTTACAGATTCAACACAATTCTCATCAAAATACCAATGTCATTTTTCACAGATCTAGAAAAAATAATCCTAAACTTCATATGGAACCAAAAACTGCCTAATAACCAAAGCAATCTTAACCAAAATGAACAAATCTAAGGTTTCACATTACCTGACTTCAAATTTTACTATAAAGCTATAGTAACCAAACAGCATAGTACTGGTATAAGGGTAGAGACATAGACCAATGGTACAGAATAGAGAACCCTGAAATAAAACCATATTGTTATGACCAACTGATTTTTGACAAAGCAGACAATGATATACACTGGGAAAAGGACACCTTATTCAATAAATAGTGCTGGGAAAATTGGATAGCCACATCCAGAAGAAAGAAACTGGATCCCTATCTCTCACCATATATAAAAATTAACTCAAGATGGATTAGAGACCTAAATAAAGACTGAAACCACAAAATTTTAGAAGAAATTATATGAAAAACTTTTCTAGATACAGGCCTATGCAAAGAATTTATAAGTATGATCCCACAGGAAATACAACAACAAAAATTAAAAAATAGACTTAAATTTAAAAGCTGCTGCACAGCAAAGGAAATAGAATAAATAGACAACGTACAGAATGGAAGGAAATATTTGCAAGCTATACATCTGACAAAGAGCTAAAACCTAGAATCTATAAAGAATTCAAATCAGCAAAAAAAACCCAAATAACCCCATTAAAAAGTGGGCAAAAGACATTAACAGAGTTTTTTCAAAAGAAGATAGACAAATGGCCGACAGACATAAAAATATGCTCAACGTCACTAATCATCAGGGAAATGCAAATTTAAACCACAATGAAATATCACCCTAACCCTAACAGAATGGTCATTATTAAGAAAGCAATAAAAATAATAGATGTTGGTGTGGATGCAGTGAAAAAGGAACATTTATAAACTGTTGGTGGGACTGTGAAAATAGTATGGAGATTCCTCAAAGAAGTAAAAGTAGACCTATTGAATCCAGCAATCCCACTACTGGGTATCTACACAAAGGAAAAGAAGTCGTTATATCAAAAAGACACCTGTACCCAAATGTTTATGGCAGCACAACTGACAATTGCAAAGATATGGAATCAACCTAAGTGCTCATTGATTGATGAGTAGATTTAAAAAATGTGGTGTATATATGCCACGAGTACTACTCAGCCATAAAAAGGAATGAAATACTGTCATTTGCAGCAACTTAGATAGAACTAGAGAACATTATCCTAAGTGAAGTATCCTGAATGGAAAAACAAACACCATATGTTTTCACTAATAAGTGGGAGCTAAACGATGGGCACACATGGTCATAAAGTGGTGTAAAGGACATTGGAAACTAAGAAAGGGGGAGGTTAGGAGGGAGTGAGGGGAAAAATCTTACCTATCAAGTACAGTGTACAGTATTCTGGTGATGGACACGCTAAGAGCCCTGACTTCAGCATTATACAATTCAACCACGCGAGAGGAACACTTGTACCCACTAATGCTTTGAAATAAAAATTATAAAAAAGAACCTTAAAAAATAAATAAAATGGGGGAGCAGAAAGACAAAACAAAGACAACCCATTGTTTAAATAAGAAATGATATGAACAAGAAGTGTAAAGAAGAAACACAAGTGGCTAATTAACATATGAAAACAAACTTAATCTCAGTGGTAATAAGGGAAATGAAAATTAAAAGTGCAACGAGATTCTGTTTTCCCCCATTAGATTAGCGAAAATTAAATGTGATAATATGCAGTGCTGGCAAACGTGTGGGGGAAATGGGTCAGTCTTCTGATTGGTGGAAGCAAGGTGTAAATTAGCATAGCCTTTTCAGAGGCCAATTTGGCAGTATATACTAAAGTATAAAGTGTGGATATGAAAAAAAAAGCCCTGTGTGCACTGCGAGGGTGCTCGCAGAGCACTGTGCATTGTGCTCCAGGGCCTTGTTTGGGAGGCAGAGGTCCAGCCCGGCCCCAGTGCCAGGAATAGCCGCACTTCCCCCAAGCGGTGGGTCTGCTGCGAGCTCGTTGGTGCCATGAGCCGTGTCACTAGTGCCCCCCACACAGTACTCGCCGGGAAGCACAGCAGTGCTGCCGCATCCCCCAGCAAGGGAATAGGGCCTCCTGCTCTGCGTTCTTCGGCCATATCGCTGACCTCTTTGATATCCCCTGATTTGGTCTTTTCCTTCCTTTACTCTTCCTTTAGATTTTTAATACGTTCTTGCATTTCGTGAATTCTTACAAGCTTTCAGTTCAAGAAGGAAACGTGGACGAGAGGGAGGGAGGGGGGCTGCTCCTGGGGCATCGCTCAGCCACCTGGAGGAGGCGCCGGCCGGTGGTGGGGTCTGTCCTTTCGTGTGCGTCCCAGGTCTGCGCGGGCTTTCCAGACCTGTTGAGTCAGGAGCCAGTGTGCACCTCTTCTGTCAATACTCACACAGCCCTTGACGCACGCACGGGTGAACCTCGGGAACTACTCTTTGGAACCTGGAAGGCCGCTTGCGACCGCCGTCTGGTCCGATTACAGCCGGTCCGGAGACAAAGGGCGGGGCTCAGTTTAAGAGCTGCAGAGCCAGGCACACGGGACCAAAGCGCTCTGAGCCCTCTCAGCGTTCGAATTTTGCCCTAATCGGCAAACACGTAGTTTCATTAATGTGTTCTATTCTCCCCAAAGGGAACTTGCTGATGAGGATGAAGAAATAACAGCAAGTCAGCAAGTTCCTATTTGGAGGTGAACTACGCCTGTGACGCTTATTGTCCTGCCCTGTTTGCTTTAATCTCTCTCTCGTCTCACACGGCTGCCCTGGATGAACTAGATGCCGAGGCGAAGGCGGGCGTGAGAGAGCAGCAGAGGATGTCCCGGGGGTGTCTGCGGTCAGCCCGGGCCTGGCAGCCAGAGGAGGCGCCGCGCTTTGCCACTGCCTGGCAGCGGCGAGTGGCCCCGCCGCGCGGTGGAGCGCTGTCGGGGACACCCCGCCGGACCCCGCACGCTGCAGAGAAAGGGCGCGGCTCGCAAGGAGAGGCCGCACAGTAGTGACGATTCTGCCGCGTTTTGTGGGTGGGTAATACTAGGCATGTGTTTTCCCCTCGATTACAAAGCCTCGGAGACCTGGGCGGTTTAGCACACCGTCTTCTGAGGGCACCAGCGGCTTTGACTCTCTCCACAGGGGAGACGAGGGATTTTTGTTTTTAACTTACCTCTGAGTTTGAAAGAACATCAGTGGTTTTGCTCCCCATTGCTACTTCCAACTTATTTCTTCTCCCTCAAATTTCCAAAATTCCGACTTATTGGACGCTCCTATTCTCCTAACACCCCCTGTTGCTCCTTGTTGCTGCTCCTGCGTGTTCGCGGACGGCCCCAGCCCCGCACCCGCGCCCTCTTCGCCACTCTCCCCATACCGCTGTTGGCAGCGTGGCCACGCACCTAACATGTGGCCTTTCCTCCCTCAGCCTCCTCACCTACGGGGGTCTTTTCTGCTAATCCCCTTCAGGGCTCATCCCCATTTCATACATGTGACCTTATTGTCACCAACGACTGAACTGTCTGGAAGTCTACATTTTAAGTGTCCCCTCCTTTGCGATTACTTCCCCTCCTTTCCAGGCACAGATGCCCACGGCTCATCGTTACACCCCGTGGGAACCACCAGCCCACTGACCCACCTGCCCTCTCTTGTACTTACCTGCTTAAGACATAATCCTCCTTCTCTCCAGCCGCCCTGCAGCTCTGCGCTTGCACCGAGGCAGGTACCAGGGCCAGAGAAGGAAGGAAGGCTTTATATTACCCTCTCTTCCCAAGCCACGGGCACTCTCTCGCTGTCCTAAGGAATAGCGGCAGGTGGAAACGCCACCACCCTTCCCCTGTGAAATCTGCCTGCCATCCCGGATCTGTGTATTTCTTCACGTGTGCGATGGATTTCATACCCGTCCGCTTGTTTAAGGGTTTGCTGCTGTGACAGTACCTTCCCTCCATGTCAGCAGCTATTGGTCCTTCTTTGCCATATAACTGCCATGTGCACAAAACAGCATCTGTGTTTAAAGAAACTTTTCCTTGACTCCATCTCCAACTGCATTTATGCCCCTGTCCCATGGCCTATTGTCACAGTAACACGTCTGGAAAGGTCCATCACCCAAGTGTCCACTTCTGTGCATCCCATTTTCCCCTCAGCCCACTCTGGTCCTTCCTTACCATTCCAGAAACTGCTGTTGCGTGGTCACTATCAACTTCAAGCTGCCATTTCAGTGGTCTCCTCTGTTCTTAACTTGTTTGACTCCTAGCCAGTATTTAATGCAGCTAACCACATGCTCCTTCTTAAGAAACTTTTCTCTTGACAGCTGTGATGTCACCTGCTCAGCCTTCCCCCTTGGCTTCTCCCTCTTGTGCTTGTCCCTAAACACAAGCTTGTTCTTGGCGCAGTACTTGGATTTCTGCAATTCTCTAGCTGCACTCTCCCTATGTGATCTTATCCCATCCCTTTGGCTTCAGATATTAGCTACACAGCTATGGCACCCAAATTTATATCTTCTAAATGAAACTTTCCACTGAAGGCCAGAATTATTCCCAGTGAGCATCTTAATTTTAACGTGGCTAAAAGAGAGCTCTATTCCCCTCCCCAACCAAGACTTGTTTCTTTCAATTTCCTTTTGTCACTAAATCAACGACCTTCCTTGCATTTGCTCCAGGCCCCCCAAAGAAGTGTTTATCTCACCACCAACAAATTCTATGGATTCTGTCTACAGACTACTTCCTGAATCTGACTGTATTTCTCGGTCTCCACAGCCAGGAGATGCAAGCCAGGATGCAAGGTGCTCAGGGCTGCCCACTGTATTTCAACAGCATTCAATTTGTCTGCTTGCCTTGTGTCTCCCTTCAATTTACTATCCATACAGTAGCTACAGTGATCTAAAGATGGAAGTCAGATTGTGTCTCTCCTCCAGTCAGAGCCCTCCAGCGGCTCCCATTGCACTTGCAGTAAATCTAACTCCCTCGCCGGAGCCGGAAGCCCCACTCACTCACCCTGGCCAGCTCTCTGGTCTCCCTCCCTCCTCTCCCTTGTTCACGTGGTTCCACCGTAGGCCCTTCCTCTTTTCTTTCAAATATCCCAGGCACTTTGTCTCAGAAAAGGCCTTTGCACTTGCCCTGTCCTCGTGCAGGGCTTCCTGCCCTCAGATCTTTAGTCTTTCAGGTTGCAAACAACACCTTCCACCACAAATCCCACCCTTCCCGGTCCTCGGCTCTGTTACTATGCTTTGTGTCATTCCTGTTTATTCTGGAATGTAAGCTCCTTGGTGGCAGGTACCTTGTCTCATTCTCTCCTGAGGAATTAGAAGCATTTGGGACCAGAAGCAAGAAGAGTTTTTTGGAAAACGAACCCTTGCAGGTGGTAATTAGCACACATCACCAGTGTTTGAAGGCCATCTTCTCACATTTCTCCTAAGCAGGCCCTTTCCTTTATGCTGTATCTTACCCCTTGGAGCATCTAGATTTATCCTTAATATGCTTCTGTTTGTTTTCTCATGTTCAAAACCTATTCTTGACTATTACTCTGTTTCTTGAACTCAAAATGAATGCTGTGTATTCATCAGGACTTGGGTTCACAAGGGCATGATTCTGACTTGAACCATGAGGGCAAAAGTTGGGTCTTGAGAGAAAGACAGGAGTGTGACTAGGTTTTAGGAACAATTAAAACCAGGAATTTTATCCCTTAAGCCTCTTGTGTCTGGATCTCTCTTCTTTTTTATGAGCTTTACCCTTTCCTGCTTCAGCCGATTTCTTCTGTGTCACTGGAGATGCCGCGTCAGCAGCTTCAGATTACATGTCAGCCACCCGAGAAAGACTGAGGTGTGGTTTCTCTGAGCTAAAATTGCAAAATCTTAGAAAATGTTCTAATTGGCTGATATGGCTCATTTTAAACCCTAGATATGTGGAATAATATGATTTGCAATAATTTCTACACTAGACCTGTCAGTAAGAAGAAAGCATCTCTGTGATTTAAAAGAAATGTTCCCCATAAGAATGTTGCCCATTCTGGGAAGATGCCACAGCACACGCTTTAGTATACGCAGCAGTGGTGAGACTTGTTCTGTGGTCTTCGGCTGGGGTGAGATCGCTCCAACTCCCCTTGTCGAGACCTGACATGGCAGCTGGCGGGGCGACTTCCCTCTCCTAACCCCCTGGGAGACATGTTGTCTTATGCCTTAGGAATTCACATCTGTTCTACTCTTCTTCTTGAAGTCCATTTCAAGAATAGATATATGAAAAGGAGGAGAGAAAATTAGGCTGAATCTAGCTTGTCTTAGAGCCTAAAAATTCCTTTAACAATCCTTGAGAACACCTTGGTTTTGGTTTTGGCTTTTTCTTCTTGTTTTTTTGGTCTCATCTGTATCTTATACTTTTCATTTGTTTACCTCAATTATAGAATCCAAAACTAAGGTACAAAGCATGGTCTAATTTCATATGTTGATTTACGACCAGAGCTGCCTTCATTTTTTTTCTTTCGACTTGAAGTGGTGGTTAAAAGATTAATCTCTTTGGCCAAACATTTTCTTATCCAATCTAAACCTCAGTTCCTTTGTCTGTACCACAGAGATTGTCACACATACTTCTCAGTGTTTTTTGTGAAAATTAAATGACATTAGGAAAATCAAGCGATTAGCACAGTGCCTAGCCATTAAGTATTTAATGGATATTTGTTATTATGTATAGTAATATGATTATTGGCCTAGAAAAAGTTAATAATATTTACTTCTAATATAATTTATTGGGGTATTATATAGTAACAATAGCTCCATACTATTATTTTGATGATAATATAATACAGCATGAAATGAAACATAATAAACTAGACTAGGAATGTGCATCCACATATGTAAGTCTCTGTTGGATTAAAGACATGGAAGTTACTGTAACTTTACATTTAAAAGCAATAAAAAATTTAGCAATTAAAAAGCCAAAACTATCCAGAGCACTGACACCACCAAATGCTAGGGAGGATGTCCAACAACAGGACATCTTATTCATTGCTAGTGTGAGTGCAAAATGGTTGAAGAAGTTTGGTAGTTTCTTAAAAACTAAACATACTCTACCGTATATGATCCAGTAACCACACTGCTTGGTATTTACTCAAAGGAGTTGAAAACTTATGTCCACACAGAAGCCTGCACACTTTTACAGCAGCTGTATTTATAACTGCTAAACCTTGGAAGTAACCAAGATGTCTTCCAGTATGTGAATGGGTAAATAAACTGTTACATTTAGACAATGGAATATTATTTGGTGCTAAGAAGAAATGAGCTATCAAGGCATGAAAAAACATGGAGGAACCCTAAATGCATATTAATACTACTAAGTAAAATAAGCCAATCTGAAAAGGCTACATACTGTGCGATTCCAACCATATGACATTCTGGAAAAGCCAAAACTATGGATATGGTGAAAAAAAAAATCAGTGGTTGCCAGAGGATAAGGGGGAGGGTGGGATGAATAGTTAGAATCAGAGGATTTTTAGGGCAGTGAAACTACTCTGCACTATAATGATGTACACATGCCATTATATATTTGTCAAAACCAATAGAACACGAAGAGTGAAGCTTAATGTAGACAATGGACTTTGAGTGATAATAATGTGCCAGTGTAGTTTCATCAAGCGTAAAAATGGTACCACTCTGGCAGGGATGTTGAGAATGGTAGAGGCTAAGCATGTGTGCAGCAGGAGGCATGTGGGAAATCTCTGTACCTTCCTCCAAATTTTGTTGTGAACCTAAAACTGCTCTAAGAATAAAATTGAATAACAATTTTTAAAAATAATTAAAATCATTTTCCATTGGAAGTTTAGCAAGTATTATAATTTCATTTGTTCCTTTTGGATCAGTAGTTTTTGAAATTTTGAAATTTTAATATTATTGACCTGATTGGAATGCACACCTTGACGGCCACTTTCTTCTCCATCGATGAGGATATTGCGGAGACCTATTGTTTATAAACTCCACATGGCTATCGATTTTCTTAATATCTTGTTTCTTAATGTTTAGTAAATAGGACATCCCTACCCCAAAATACTTGAACATGAATTCAATTGGAAAACATCATTTTTAAAAAGTAAAAAATAACTAAAAGGAACTCCCATAGATTTCACTTATAAAAATCTACATGGTGTCATCACAAATTAGAAGGATTAAATGCACACAGAAAAATGTTAACACTAAGTTTATTTATCACAATAATAGTTAAATATGAGGAACAACACTTGATGCTCAGAGTTCTACTAAGATAGACTTGATTGCCTCAATAGTCACTTGAGTGGATCCTTGAGTGTCAAAGATGATGTTCTTCAAAAATCAGATCTGATAAGCCTTGCCTTAGATGACTTCAGAATCTTCCAATGTCAGTGGTTTGTGAATTTTAACATTTGGGAATTATGTAGCTCATTTTCTCCTCATAGCTCAAAGTATTTTGAGCTATCTATGCATCTACCTGGGAGATGATTTAGATGGGGGAACTGTGGGAACGGCCACATCCTCTCTGTATGTGATGGGAGAATCCAGTCTACACAAATTGCAATCTGCTTTCACTTACCAGTTCCCTAATCTGGTTGTGTGTGGAAAATGAAAGTCAGCATGACATTTAAATTGCTAATTGTGACAATCCAAAGAGGAGCAACAAAAAACCAAGAAGGCAAAAGAAGCCCCTCACAGAAGCCTGAGGCACAATCTCAGACAATGTGGCTCCTACATGTGGCTTCTGGGGAAAAACAGCAAGCTTTGTAACAGGCCGAGTAGAGCAGTAGGAATGGTTTTGACCCCTACTGTGAAGAGTATTCTGGGAGACAGGCACATTCAGTGCCTCTTAAATGATGTCTAGAGATTAAATAAAGTTATTCCCAGGCAAGAATGAGCATGACTCCTTCAGCAAATGGTGAGGTGTTAGCTGTGCAGTCTGTGTGTGGAGAGTAGCAGGCAAGGCACCTACAGAGGCAGGCTGGGGCACTATGTAGAAAGTCCAAGTTGTAATAAGAAATTTGGACTTAATCTTACAGATATAAGATATCTTTAAGCAGGAGATGTATTTATTAGAGTAACACTAGCTTTATATAATACAAACTCATCACAAAAATATACAATGACACAAACACAAGAGTAATTCAATTCTTGACCATATATTAATAAATAAAAATTCTTGTTTTGTGAGGTAAGTTGGGATCTTTGGTCCATGATGTCATTCAGAACTCAGATTCACTGGGGCTCATCATTAACATGTGGCTTTAAAGGTCATCTCTGTGCAGTTGGCAGAAGGGAACAAGATTTGGAGGTTGTGTTTGGTAGAGTTTTATGGGCCAGACCAGAAGTGACAAATACATCACGTTGCTGCCCTGCTATGGCACAGAGCCACACCTGACTTCAAAGAAGAGTAGGTGCCATGGCTTGAATATGTCCCCCAAAAGTTCATGTG
Organism: Lepilemur ruficaudatus; assembly: GCA_963574885.1. NCBI lineage: Eukaryota > Metazoa > Chordata > Mammalia > Primates > Lepilemuridae > Lepilemur > Lepilemur ruficaudatus. The sequence goes on along the minus strand of CAUYRT010092766.1, from coordinate 82,195 downwards.
TTGGAAGCTAAGTTGCCATTGTGATCGTTTTGAGAGGTGTGGTCTTCATGAGGTCTTGTGAGTGGATTCATGCTGTTATTGCAAAAGTGGATTAGTTCTCATGGCAGTGGCTTTGTTATAAAAGTGAGTTCTTTCTCACCCATGTTCTCTTGTCCTTCTATCCTTCCACCATTTTGATACAGCAAGAAGTCCCTCACCAGGTGCCAAACAGATGCTGGTGCTATGCTCTTGGACTTCCCAGCCTCCACAATCATGAGCTGAATAAATTTCTTTGTAAATCTCCCAGTCTGTGGTATTCTGTTTAGCAACAGAAAACAGACTAAGACAGTGGGATATATACTCTGGTTGACTATTTTCCAGGAAGAAAAGGAAAGCCATAAAGATGGCATGACTAGAATTGCTTTGTAGAAAAATAATGCTGGAGACTGGGGAAAAGGATGTTCTGGAATGAGGCACATTTCCTGGGGCCCTCAGAGAGATTGGGTCCTAGAATACGCTAAGAGCCTAGATAATGGATGATGAGAGCTTGGAAAGAGGCTTCATAAATAGGGTTGGGGAGGTATAATTAAAGGAGTTTGTAAAGGTATGTGAGGAGCTGTGGGAATGGCAGATTTATGTGAGCCCAGGAGCCCTGAATGTGGTGTGGGCAGGCGTGTTATATAAGCCAAACTAGAAGGATACAGAAGTAATTCCTGGCAAGGTGACTAGTCAGCAACTCAAGAGGACTAGGACTTTAAGATCTGAACTTCCCGCTAAGGTGAGAAAGTTTATGTGAGGGGATTAACCCAACATAGAACAAGCAAGGAGAATGAAAAAGTGCCTTGAATCCTACCTCAATGAAATCGCTGTGCAACCTCATCAACAAACTGAATATCTCCACACTATTGAAAGCCCTTAACCATGGTGTAGACCAGAGATGAATTTTGAATGACAGGAGACTCACCAAATCCAAGACAGCCCCCAAAATCGCATCATTTGTCATTCTTGCCTCATTTCCTGGGATTAGGGCCAGAATAGCCCGTGGTCATGATGTCTGTTCAGTAAAGTGTAAGAAAAATATTGTGCGATCTCTGGAAGCATGAAGCCCATTTTAAAAGTCTTTGCAAATGATTTATTTAAGTGTGTTTCTTTTTTTCTCGCCTTTCAAAAAGTCAGTGCCAGCAGCTGAGCACCCAGAATGCCATGCCGTCTTCACCTCCAATCCCAGGACATTGAGTGTTAGCCAACAGGCTTGTTTATTTTGCTTAGGCCATTTTGAAACCATCCTTCCTTTTTTGCTCTGTCTTTTCTTTTTGTTGTTTTAAATGTTAACTATTCTGTCATGAAGACACTTATTTCAAATACATCTACAAAAGTAATTGTATAAGCTGCAGACAATCCTTTGTTTGAGACATTCTGGTGTACTATGTCAAATCACAGCTAGAAGACAACCCGGAACTCAAATTACATATCTAGAAAATGTGGGGTTTTCCTAAGTGGAGGCATAACAAGCCTGAGTTGCCTTTCTGTAAAGAAGGGAATAAGCTAGTTTAAGCATAAATTGATCTAAACAGAAAAAAGTTGCTCTGTGTGTGTGCATGTGTGTGTGTGTGTGTAGAAGAAAGGAGAGTGCAGAGAAATGGGAAATTACAGACCTGTGCAAGTAGGATGACTTCACACATGCCTAATGTGTGCCTAGTGCTGGGCTTTTGGCTCTGGGAAGGTGAGCCAGAAGGAATAAGAGGGCTGAAGGATGGCCTGGATGAGCACATTACCTGGGGACCCCTCCAGGTCACCTATAGTCCATGGCCCAGAGCTCCATTTTCCCACACATGTAAAGTGTGTAAAGGGATCTTAATCAGATTTTATGTGGCTGGTGATGCCACATGTCACATGGTAATGAGAACAAGGTAGACAGAGTGAGTGAGCTGGCCACCAACACGTGGACCATGTGTGACTCAGCTGCTTGGTAAAGAATAAGAACTATAGCTATTTCCTATCAAGGCCATATTGAAAAGATAAACATAATAGGTAGATGAATACAGATACAGACATAGGTGTAATTATATACATGCGTAGAATCACAGAAATAGACACACTATGGTCCTCAGCAAATATTTTACTTCTCACTATATTGTAAACTATATTTTGTGTCCATGTGGTTCCTGATGAAAAGAATCACTTGTTAAAAGATAGACAGCATTTTTTAATGATTCCATCAGTTAGAAGAAAATTTCACTTTGTTGAATGAACACAGCTTTGTAAAAATTTATAAGATGCAACATTAGAAACTTTTTTCCTTGGTATCAATTTCTCATGAAAGTGCCAAAGGATAAAAGAAAGACAAAATTTCACTGAAAAAGTCACTGGGGAGTTCCTCATCAGATCCATGGCCGTTTTCAGTGATCCGACACAATGAGTAGGTGTGAGTGAAATTTGCAGTATTGCATAGGTAATAGCATGGGGGGCGCGGTATACCATCTGAGTTTGAATTCTAGCTCGACAACTTCACTAGCAGTATGTACTTGGAAAAGTTAGTTGGACTTTAGTGTCTCTGCTTCCTAATTAATTCATTAAAAGCACTTAGAACAGTGCATGGCATGAGATAAGCACTCAAATAAATGTTAACCACCATTACTGTTGATCATTTTAACTAATAAGTGGCTGAATTGAAGGTGTCTCATCTTTCATTCATTACCAAAATTTCATTTGATTTTATAATTTTCCTAATGTCAGATTCCATTTTGCTACATCTTACTGTCTATAGATATAGGAAATACTCGGAGTCCACATGTAGAGATTTAATAGTGGAAGTGTGAATTGAATAGGCAATACACTGATGTCTTGAGGTTTTTTGGATTGATCTCAGACAGCAGGTGGGATTTAGATGTGCTGCCTACTCCTGATCCTGACCAAGCGTGCTCTCAAATGCTGGTATGAAAGATGTAAGTCCCAGAAGTAGAGCCTGTACTTTAGGCTGTATAGCATTACTGAGCCTGGAGTACAGGCTTGACATTATCAGAACCTGAAATATGCAAAGGGAAACTATGCTAGTTCCCTCTGACAGGCTGTTACTGACTGCCTCAAGGATGCCGTGAGGCACCAAGGCAGTCCAATCTGGAGAGAATGAATTCCCAGACCATGCCAGCCGCATCTCAGCAGGTTTTAGAGGGACAAATAGGGACAAGGTCTGGCCAGCACCGTGACAGATCCCACACTAGGTACGTGTAAAACTTTAGAGTAGAGGATTTCTTTTTGGACTCCCAAGGGATTACCAATGTAGGGCAGGTCACTATGCCAGGAAGCAGTTAGCTTTTAAGTGGAAAATGCTTTTAAACTGAGCTTTCAAAATTCCAAAATTAGCTAACATCATGCTTAGTGGTGAAAGACCAAATTATTTCCCTCTAAAATCAGGAATGAAACAATGATATCTGCTTTGACACTTTTATGCTATGCTGGAGGTTTGAGCTAGGGCAGTTAGGCAAGACAATGAAATAAAAGTAATCTGGAGTGGAAAGTAAGAAGTAAAACTATTTCCATTTGTAGACAACATGATCTTTCATATAGAGCTGTATTTAGAAAATCCCAAGGAATCCACTAAAAATGGTATTAGAGCTAAGAAACAAGTTCAACAAGATTGCAAGTTACAAAATCAGAAATACAGAAACCAATTGTATTTCTACACAGTAGCAATGAACAAACAAAATTATGAACGTAAGAAAACAGTTTTATTTACAATAGCTTCAAAAAGAGTAAAACAATTAGGAATAAATTTAATAAGAGAAGTATAAAACTTACACTCTGAACACTTCAAAATATTGTTGAAAGAAATTTTAAAAGGCTTAAATAAATAAATGGAAAGACACCTTCTTGGATTGGAAGTTGTGATATTTTTTAAGATGCCAATACTAACAAAAGTGATGTGCAGATTCATTGCATTCCCGATCAAAGTCCCAGATCCCCTCTTTGCAGAAATTGACAAGTTGATCCCAAAGTTTATATGGAAATTCAAAGGACTTATAATAGCTAAAACAATCTTGGAAAAGAAGAACAAAGTTGGAGGATTCATACTTTGGAGTTTCAAAACTTACTACATAGCTACAGTGATCAAGACAGTATGGTACTAGCATAAAGATAGACGTATTAATCAATGAAATAGAATTGAGAGTCTAGAAATAAATCCCCACGTCTACAGTGAATTCATTTTCCACAATGGTGTTAAGAAAATTCAGTGGTGAAAGAATATTCTTTTCAACATATGGTGCTGGGTAAACTGGATATTCACATGCAGAAGAATGCAATTGCATTTCTACCTCACACCATACATAAAAATTAATTCACAATGAATCAAAAACCTAAATGTAAGAACTGAAATATAAAAATCTTGGAAGAAAACATAGATGTAAACTTTGTGGCTTTGAATTTAATGATGGCTTCTTAGCTATGATACCAATGCACAAATAATCAAAGAAACATGTAGATAAATTGGATTTCACCATAATAAAATACCTTTGTGTTTTAAAGAACAAAATTAAAAAAGTGAAAAGACAGCCCACACAATGGGAGAAAAGTTTCGCAAATTCTATATCTGATAGGAAACTTGTGTCTAAAATACGTATATAAAGAATTTCTACAACTCAATAATAAAAAGACAAATAACCCAATTTAAAATCAGGCAAAAGATCTGAATAAACAATTCTCCAAAATATATATACA
>CAUYRT010092766.1:0-72500 GCA_963574885.1 Lepilemur ruficaudatus | reverse complement strand
ACACTATGTAATTGGTTTTATTACCATTTTTAAAAGCCAGGATTAAATTCTTATTAGATAAATTAATCTGGTACCTACAGCAGTTATTTGCAGATAATGTAATAATCTTACTCTTATAACTAAATTGCAAAACTCAACTAAATTCTAAGCTTTCGTAATGTTAATGAACTCTTTATGCATAAATAAACAAAATTCATAGCTATTAAACATATAACTCTTAAAGTTGACGTCAGTAGAAAAGCAGAGGGCAAATAGTTTCTGTGGTAGTAGAGCAATGTGAACAAACATATCGAAAAAATGTAACTTACATGACTTTGTTGCTCTTAAAATTAATTCTCGTCCTTATGTGACCTGCCATGTCTGCTATAGAAATCCAAAAGATCATAATTGTTTGATATGAAATGTGAAAAGAATAGTTAAATTGAAAGTTTAACATCATGAAATTCAAAATCCCAAGCGGTATATAAACATTAAAAGAAACTTTGGACTGCTAATCCTAGGAAATGAGTTTTATGGATTGAATTCAACAAGGCTTCAGAAATGGTTCCATCTGCTGCCTAGCAGCTGGTGAAAGGATAAATTTAATTCATTAATTCATTTGGAAAAAAGGATCCAAGTAGTAAAGACTTCATTGCTCATAATGCATATAGGTGAAAACACAAACTGAAATCTGGTCCAATTGATCATCCCAGATAATGAGCTACCTTGTCTTCCCTTTTTTGGTAAAGGTCTTAGGGATGGAGTCAATCTGGTGTCGATTTTTATGACAAATAGCCAATCATTTTGAATCATTTCAATGATAAAACAGCTCAGGAAAATTTAAAGTAAAGCTCATTTTTTTTAATCTGGGGAACTGTAGGCATTAGAAATTATACATTTTCTCATTTTGTGTATGTATATAATGGGAGGCAGTGTGTATATCTATGCTTACAGTATACACATACATACATATTACATGCAAATTCCGAATCAATTCAATGAAATATTTATATTAGGCAGGCATCCTCCCATTTGTTGAAATATTCACAAAATTATTTAGTACTTGACATTAATATAAGTGAAGTATATCTTAGATTCAAAATTCATATTTACTCAAAGGTTGCCAAGGTTCAAAATAACACTCATTTTGTTTTCTCCTCTTTCCACACTTCAAACTAGCTGCTCCAGTCTGCTTTCGGCCACACCCTGCAGGGAGCTCCAAAAGATAGGAAGTTGTACGGGAAGCAGTCTTTTCCCACCTTCTCGGCCATGTTAATCACTGTGACATAAGGAAGTGAAATCCATAAGATGGGGGAGAAGATTTCATTGGCTAGATTGTACAGGACTTTTTAGTATCTTTATATGAAAATAATGGTGGTCTGATGCCAAGTTTCTTGAATTGTTTAAATTCAATCGACATGATGAGATATTGGAAAAGTTGCTGTTACTTCATTCTCTTCAACTTGTAATCATATTGGTGTATTCTTTTTAACTGCTAGCATTTTACTGAGAACGAGGTTTCCCTTAGAAAAGTACAGTTTACCTTTTCCAGCAATTTAAATGTTACCTAAGTGTCCAGGTAATGGATCTGTGATAGAGATAAGAACAGCCCTGAAAGTGCGGCTGCTTCAGGAGCCAGTGTGCAGCTTAGCAATTGCTTCTGGATGGTGATTTCATGAATGGTGTTTTGACTTTTCTTTCTCTGTGGTCCACAGCTCACTGTGGTGGGTTTGTTGGATTTACTCTAAAGGTTCTGTTTGCACCCTGTGGGTTGGGTTAAGAATCAGGGTTTATGCATTTACTTGTACTGTTGCATTGTTTATACAGCTTTGGTTTAGTTTTGATCTTTTTTTTTTTTTTTTTTTTTTTTTGCCTTTGAGGCTCTTCCACAGTGTCAGCTGCTGACTGATAGTAGGAAAACGGCCTCATGGTGTGAATGAAAGGGACCTAGCGGTTGGTAAACAGAGATAAGGAATAAATAGAGCACAGGCAAAAGGAGATAGTTCTGTGGGGGCCCAGATTGCTGCCAGTCTGTTCAAGGGAGATGCAGAGCCTGTCCTTTTCCCAGATTAAATTAGTGTGCGAAATCTCCTGCGACCTCCTCCCCTTCTCCCCACACACTCTTTAGCCAAGCTGAACAGCCTCTGCTGTAAAGTATTCATTTTATCCAGGGACAAGCTGGACAATAGAACTCTCCCTGATACTTATGGACAGCTGCCGTCGTTCATAGTGCTCTCAGCATTTCATTTTTCATAGGAGTTAAAAGGGTTTTTACCTTGTAACTGAAAGAGGGCAGAAATGCAACTTTGCCAGTTCTGAGGCTGCTTGGGCAGGGGGTCGGACCGCGGTGGGGGCGAAGCAGGAGGAAGGAAAAACTGCTCAAGAAAGCAATTATTTTTTGTTGTGCTAATATGATTAAACTGAGACAGAAATTAAATTTCAAATCTGGGCTCCTTGATAAAAGAAAATATCTTTGATCTGAAAGTTTCCTAAAATTAAGGTCACCGGTGCAAACTAGACAATTCATCTCTACCTGTTTCTACCCTTGTTTTGGCTAAATAGGTAGGCATTTTATTACCTCCGAATAACCACTAGTAAATATTAAGCCTGTAAGATACCTCTGCAGTCCCATTTTTTAAAATTTTTTAGTGATTTACTGCAAATATATTCAGCATTTGACTGATTAAATAGACCTTCGGCAACCTTGAGGGTCACTGTGTAGAGTATGTACATAGAAAATGCATCAGCCCATTGTACCCTGGCAGCTAATGAGATTGGTCGTTAAGTAAATGACACAAAGCCTACAAAAAAAGCTTAGCAGCTCACTAGAGTATCACAGAGTGTCCCTGCACACCACACAACGACACAAACACTGGACTAACCTAGCCCACCCCTGCTTTATTCTACATCACTGCTTCCCTGATGTCAGCGTGAGAGGCAGAACAAAGGCTAGGAGGCACCGGTAAGTCAGTCCGGCAATTAAGCCCTAGGGAGAACGTGGAACAGATCTTAGCCTAATGTGGGGCGGAAAGTCCGTTTCTCGACAAGTAGGTCAGGATGAAGGGATTTTGCTATCACTTCTGGAAATATTGCTTCCGTGATCAATGCTCTTATTTTGCTGTTGTTGTGGTTTTGCTTTGCTGTTTCACAAAAGTTTGTACATCTCAAAAGTAAAGTGTACCCCAAAATGCAAGGGAACTTGAATTTGAGAGGTAGGCTATTTGTTGGAGGAATGGTACTTTCACAAATAACTACCATTCAGGTGTGTGTTCAGGTTTGAAAACTTTCAAATGCATGAAGCAACTTTAATTTTAGTTAGTCCTACTGCTTCTGAAAGATCATGGAAACCTGGGGCATGAATATATTCAGTGAAATTCATTCTTGACAATATAAAATTGTCCCAGCCCGTAATGTATATTTAATATCATAAATGGAAAGACTGTTTCCTTGATCAGTATCTTAAAAATCAACCCATCAAACCCAACAAAACAGGCAAATAAAAGCTCCTCTTTTCCTCGTGTATTTCATTTCTCAAACCTGGAAATAAAATCATTGCTGTGAATCTGTAATGTTGAATAGGATTAGTGCTTATTTGCTTGCTGGACTTGGGGAAAAAAATCAAAGCTATCTGACACTGGAGCAGCCTTGGCTTACTGTGTCCCTTGGAAAAATGCATTTCCAGTGTTGAAGTGTAACATTGCAGGATCCTTTTAGCGAAATATGGCAACAGGAAGTTGCCAGAAAGTCTTATTTGCCTCGCTGAAATGTCTATCTGCCTTAGATTGGTGTATTCAGAGGATGTTTAGTTCAAGAGAGGATGATTTTGTTACAAGACATTCAGGTAAATTCAATATTTTATTCTAAGAACTGTCAGCTAAGTGGGTTGTCAATGGTTTGATAAGCTCTGACAATCTCATTGAAAACACTAAAAAAGCATTATTAACATAAATGTGGTGTTTTGAAGTAGATCTGTTTGTAGTGTCAGTGTCCGGATTCAATTTTTAAAGCCACTGTCATTTAATATTAGAATGGCATGTCATAATCATCTGTTCATGAATTAAAGCTCTATATAGAATTCAGTTTGCTAACTTGCATTATTTGTATTGAAAACATGTATTTGTATAAGAATATAGAAATATTATGATACTGAGTAAGCAGCTTATTATTATTATTCATGAGAGATTCATAATGTAGGTTCATAATATGGTCTGGGTGATCAGAGGTCACAGACTTCTTCAGCATTTTTGTACTTTTCCTCTTTTAAATGAGTTCCCAATATTCCTTTTATCTATATACTTTGTTTAGGACTATATATGTGTCTGCATAGTATATAATATATATCATATATTATAAACCCTATTACTTTCATGTAAACAGAATTTAGAAGGAAATAAATTTTTTGAAGAAAGCGGTTTAACCATGTCTTGTCAATTTCAAGTAAAATGTAAGTAGGGAAGATATATTTGGATTTTACTAAATTGAGAATTTTTTTGATTTCTCATGTCATCATCATGCCATTCATGTGGTGGAGGTCATGGGAAAAGCAAGCCACCTGAACATGGCTACATTTTAGTTTAAGGCAGAGTTATGCAACTAGTTCACCCTTTCAGGCATTATAAATATATTAGGTCATCTTTTTGTGATAGTTTAAATTTGAATTATAGGTGTTATAATGTATTTTCTATAGTTGCTAATGTTCCTCCTGTTAACGCAGCAGTGAATGTTTCAGGAAACACATAATCCTTTTGGGTGGCTATAGATATTTTACTCCCACCTTCACTGGTACAGCAAATGGTGTTCAAACTTGACTGAAGTCCGTTAGTTGCATCACTGTGTATACAACTACGTGGAATTACTTTCACAGAAATGTAATTGTTATTCTTCTGAACAGAATGGAGCTGTGTTATAATTAAGGTTAGACCGCCCAGATCATTACTTTTGGTTTATATAAACTTGTTTCCACGAATACTGGTCTTGTGTTCAGAAGTTTTTTTTTTTAATTTAACTAAGAAAATATCCATTTGTTTTTTTTTTTTTTTTTTTTGCTGTTGTATAGCTTTCTTCTTTAAAGATTTTGAGAAACTTTATCTCTGTTGAGAGAAGGAAACTTTGCATCACTGAACTTTTATTCCGAGTCACTCAGAAGTTGGCTCCCAGGACTGTAGCAGGTGCTGTGAGGAATGCAGGGAGCTCCTGCCCAGCCCTAAGCACCCAGCGCCTGAGAGCGGCTACAGGACATCTCCTAGAGAATGAGGCAGTCCTCCCAAGTGTCACATGAGTGACAGAGAGCGACAAGAGAATCTACAATACTCTCTTCTTGAGCTCGTATATTTGAAACCTGGTTCTTCCACTTACTCAATCTGCAACCCTGGACGAGTTCTTGAACTTTTCTGGGCCTCAGTTTCCTGGTCTGTTAGATGGAGATAAAATTTACGTTGTAGCTTATGTGAAAATTAAACAGGATAGTGTAGGTGACGCCCCTGGTGTCTCGCGTTCAGTGTTTGTAACTTTCACTTGCAGTTGCGACCGTGGGTGTGCCCACGTCACGGTACACACCTCCTGTGCGGTGGCTTCCACCAGCAGAGACCTTTTCCTCATGTTTTCACTTTCGGAGCCTCCAATTTTGTGAGATTCCTTGAAGGATTGTGACAATTCCATTTTACGTGGCTGTGTGCTTATATCAAGTGTAAGGTAATATGTTACAAATACTAAACATAGATTAAACATGTGTGATTAAATTGGCTGATCATGCAGAGTTTCATTAGTGTCTATCAAAGTGTACCTTAGAATTTCATTACACTTAAACTTTCTGTAAGCAGGAATATTTAATTTCATCTAATTTAAAAGTGAAACATCTATAACTTAAGTATTTAATTATAACAAAGGTTTTTAACTACTAAGATCACAGGGTTTCCTCCTCATTTCTGGGTTTTTTTAATTAATGTTTTTATTTTTGTCCCTTTGGGATTTATTTCATAAGTTTTTGGCTTAGATTATTTCTTTTAACTGATATTTTGGATTTGGTATAAGTTTTCCCTCTTCCAAGGAGATTATGATTGGAAACTATTTTATTTTATTACCTATATAAAGAACCTTGAACCCGGTTTATTGCTGCATATTTTATCTTAAAAGATAAAATTTCATTTCAGTGAACACTAAGAGATACCTGAATTTCTTTACAAGTATTTGAATCTTGTATTGTCAAATGTTACATCAAATTTATAAGCCTTCAGGCAAGAATTTATTACTTTTTTGTTTTAACACTTCAGAGTTTGATTGTAGGAATATTTGTTCTGATAGGATTTGAGCTATACATTTAATTTGCAAGTTTGAGAGAATTTTGTTCCTAAGAATTTCTGATCTCATATTTCTTGTGTCCACAGGTAAATTGCATTGACCCACAAAAATGTCAATGCCTTTAAAGTTTTATTAGTAACTTACTTACACTATTACATAGAACTAATTACAACAGTAAAATAGATCTTTAGATCAGCGCATTTTAGTTTATTTGATTCATATATTGTAAATACAAAGATGCTAGAGATATCTGCATTAAACACGTTTTACAATTATTCTTAAATATTTGTTGGTTTGCTGGAGTGAAATATATATTAGTTGATACTATTCTAATGAAGAGTTACACTTGGTAATTCTATCAGTAATGCCTTGCTATTTCATAAAAAAATAAGAATGAAAATTTTTGTGATACATTTTCTCTACCTCTTTTAAGATTTAAAAGTAACATAGCTAGTTTAGCTTAATTTTCTAAATTTTGAGGTTCCCTCATGAAGCAAACATGGCTAAAGACTAGTATGTAAACCTGGCCTCATCATTTCTTTCAGATCTGTTATATGTATATCCAATTTCAATATGACTGAATTCATACTTGGAATGAGACAAAACTTAGTTACTTTTACTTATAATATTGGGAAGAACCAGACTGAAATGAAATGGTTAATTATTTAAATAGAATAAACAGTATTTTCATTACTGGAATGTAGATTAAAGAAAACATGAAAACAAAAAACCCGAAAAATTTTGTTATTGAAAACCTAATTTGTGAAAGAATACCATCAGCTAGAAAGATGCATCCACTGTTTGCTCTTTTGTTTCTATAGTATATTTGACATGAATCAGAATGGAGGTATTTACCTCTTTTACATTTTCTTCTTTCAAATATCAAACAATGGTGGAGAATTAGTCTTAACATTTCTCTTCTGAAGGGTGAAAATGAGGTGAGGTTGAAATATGCTCATGAAGAAAATGAAATCAGGAAAAGATTGAGGCTGACAATATGCCTACTCTAGAAAGGGGGAAAAATTAGAGGATACAACCTACTGCATACAAAGCCCTGGATCTTTTTTGTGTGAAAGATACCAGTGTCTACCAAAAGGGTTAAAGAAAATGCATTCTGTTGCATCTGCTTACTAAATCCCTTACTTTAGTAGAAATTCAAATTTTGTAAAGATTATTCGTTTTATTGATGCATATAATTATAATCACAAGCCATCTGCTGATTTGGCAGGCATGGTTAAAATTCTCTAACTCTCATAACCTTTCAAGTACAGTGCCCTTGGGACTCTATTTCACTTTTATATTTTGGAAAACATGTAGGGACAAATAAGGGCGGTCATCTGCGGAATGTCAGACCTGGGGAAGGGTAAGAGTGGGGATCCAACTTGCTGCTGTGGTTATTTTTAATGGTAAACAAAGTCATTTTTTCCTTCCTTTTTTTTTCCTTTTTTTGCTTCTGACTTCAGGAAGGATTATCCTAGTTTCTATGATGTATTTGGGATTTTTTTTCCCTAGGGATTAAAGCTCTGTCATTTTACTTCCCAAAGGCAGGTTCCAAGTCTAAACAAAATGAACAAACAAAAAACTCTTCCAGATATTGCTTACACTGGTTTCTACAGGTAAATTACATATATTTCACTAGACTTTTGGAACTAACTGAATATTCCACTGATTTTTATTTTTCTGAAATACTCGCATTTAATGGGATAACCTTCCAACCTTAGATTTCAGATTGTAGAACAGCTTGCAAGTTTGATACGGATCTTTTGGTTTAAAGGTCAAATTTCCAAGCATTTTTTTTGGTATGAAATCATATACTGACCAGTGTCCCATGGCAGGTAACACCGTGTGGCCCTTCTGTGCTCCCATAAATGTTTGAAGTTTGGTGAAGTTTCATACCCAACTCACTTCCTTGGGAATGTTTCTGCCATAATTAAACCTTATCAACCAGAGGATTCCAAGGGTCAGGTTTTGCAGAAGATTAGAGGCAGCATATAGACCACACTACAGTGGATGTGAGTAAGCTGGAGGGAATTTGAAGAAGTCACAGGATCCCAGGACTTGGCTTTCTCAAATAATGGAAGCATGCATGTAGCCAGTGCCCTCTCTCACTCTCTCTTTCACACACACCTACACACACACACACACCCTTGTGATGTCATCGACCGAAGAGCTGTTTCTAAGACTTTGGCAAATAAGGAAAAGAACTTCTAGTACTAACATTGTGCACATAATTTTTTTCACAATGATGATGATATATATGACAATAATTATAATAATAGTAATAATACTCAACATTTTCCAAGTGCTTATAATGTTCCAGGCTCAGTGTCAAGTTCGTGCATGTATTATATAATTCAATACTCATAATAATCACATTTGTATCCCATTTTTACAGATGAAGCAACTGAGACTGGGAGACATTAGGATGCTCTTCCTTGTGTCACCAGCGGGATTGAGGCTTCAGCCCAAGTCTGCCTGTTCCCCAAACCCATGCCCTTAATCTCTCCCTATGACACACTGTCTCTGGAAACGGGGTGTAGGGAAAAAACCAGTGTCAGCAATACAGTGTCAAATGACGCTCGGTCCCAAGTACATCTGGGTTCCAGTCTTAGTTAAATGTCATTAAGTAGTTGAATGATCCTGGTGAAGTGACTTGACAAGTTGCTTTATTTTTCTTATCAATAACATCTGTCACATTAAGGGTCATGCTAGGGGACCCCTGGGGTCCTTTTCATCCCCTAAATTCTGTAACTCTGTGAACTTTTCATAATTAAAACATCCCATGAATTTGAAAAATAATTCACAGATAGCATAAGCCCTCATTATGCCTCTGCAAGACATCTATGTGTAGCATACCAGTTAGCCTTGATATCAAAAGTAGACTGTTCTAAGAATCACATGAGCTTTAGCTCTGATGCTAAACATCAGGTCAAAAGTTATACATTTGGCCTTACATCCAGAAATCTTAGCTCTGTCAGTATAAACATAGAAACTTAGAAACATCTACTAGTTGAATTCTTCCTCTGAGTATCTTGGTATCAAGCAGAAAACATTTTTTCCAATAAAAATAATAACAATAATAATAATATAGCACTGACACAGTCTTCTGAGAACTTTATAGCTATTAATTCTTTTAATTTTCACGATGATGATGGCCACAGCAACAGCCTACAGAGTGAGATCTGCTATCATCCCCTTTTTGTGGATAAGAAAATCACTCTGCCCGCAGCTCTGCAGCCGCGTGGCCAGAGCCTGGATTCAGCGCCGGGCCCCACGGCCCCAGGGTGTGCGTGCCACGTGCTCTGCCTCTGTGTGTTCGCTCTGTGGGCTTGTCAATAGCGCTGCACTTGAAAGAAGGCTCCTTTGCTTTAAAAAATGTTTTCCGTCTTGGATTACAGGTTACAAAGATGTTTAGACACGCTGTAGTATTTATCTTTATGTGTTAGATCTTAGCCAGTTAATATTGTAATACTCAAATAGTTTCCTTAAATTATTATAGAAGATTTACCTAAAGCATTTTTTAATCTTTTGCAAATACCACGTTGAAAGTATAAATAATAAGTAAAAGCAGTCAAGTTAATGAAGTTTGACAAAAATCCTTTAGAAGAGAAATGGAATTTTAAATATTTTATTCATCTCAGCACCTAGCAGAGAAACGTTAACACACTGAGAAATGTGTTCATTGAATAAAAGAAAAGGAACACAAGAAAGAAGAGTTTTTCTTGTGTCATGGCCCTGATAAAAAAAAAAAAAAAAGAACAGTTTCAGTTATAATATCACAGCTCTTCCTCGGTAGATGCCACATCAAGTTTACAGGAGATTAAAATATTTTATCCAGTTGGATATGATTTAAAATGTTGTTTGTATTTTCCATGTACAAAAGCTTCCAAGAGAGTGAAGTGAAAAATGTAACTGTCTGAACTAGAAAATTGTGAGCAGGTAATTTAGGTTCTGTACCGTCAGTTGATTAAGAAATATTTACCTGCCCCAAAGGTGTCAGAAATAGAAAGAATGAATATCAGCCATAGCATCTGCCCTTAAGGATGTTATGAGCCAAAGTGGAGGAAAGTGACGTAGGTGAAGCTCTCAGCCTTGTCCGGTCATGCAGCAGGGTGGCGGTACAACACCCTCCCTGTGCAGAGACAGAAGAGGCTGCGGCCACCCATGGTCCCACTGTGCTACTCCACCATAACGTGTGGGGCCAGATTATCTCACTCGGCATAGCCAACTCTATTTTTCCTCTAGAAGGTGAAGTTGTGGCCTAACTTTAAATAGGATGGCCACCTTTACTTAGAGGTAAGCTCGGTGAAGATTTCATGAAAGAGGCATTTAAAGAATCTTGACTCCATCTATTTAACAAACTTATTGACAGTCTACTATGTTCTAGAAACTGTGCCAAGCAGTGAGGACACAGACTCACGTACTTGAAGAGCTCCCACCGTAGCAGGCGACACAAGCAAATGACAATTACAATATAGTGAGACCTGTGCTATGTATGTGAGAGGCAAGCCGAGGACACAGATTGGAAAACTGTTAAAGAGTCAGGAATGACAGCCATGTGGCTTGTACTACCAAGTGAATGGGACACCAAGGTAAGGGATTCAGAAAGAAGAGGTCATTTAGAGGAAAAGATGATGGGTTCTCTTTGGTACCCACCCAATGTGAGGGGAACAGGTGGTGGTGGTGAGTACACAGTTGATCAAGAGATCTGAAATTCAAGAGCAAGATCTGGGATGAAGAGATGGATATTTGGATGTGGTTTCCCAGGAGAATGTGTAGAGTAGGAAAAGGACCAAAATTGGGAACCCTGGGAACACCAGCATGTGATGGGAAGACAGAGAAGGAGAGCTAACAAAGCAGGAATTTAGAGAAGGGTGAAGGCAGCCAGGGGAATCAGAAAAAAAGAAACATAAACAGTTTCTCAAGGAACGACTGAGTAATCGTGTTCATTGCTTAGGAAATAGACTGATATTGTAGAACTAGATATGCCAAATAGCAGGTGGCTGGTGATCCTAGCCAGAGAAACTTCGGTGGATGCACGGGCTGGGAGCCAGATGGCCACGAGTCATGCAGGGAAAGCAAGGTGAGAAAAGAGAAGTTGCTGGGAATTTTAAGAAGTTTAACTCTGAAGAACAGAGCTAGCAATATACAGAGGAGAAATGTGTCTACTTGCTGAGGAGAAAGAACCCGAAGAGATAAGAAGACTGAAAAGTTTGAAGATATGGAAGAAAGAAAAAGTAGATGGAGTAAGAAACAAATGTAAATAGAGCCAGCAGGGAACCTACCCTTAGAAAGAAGGGGGCCACCTCTTCCTCCCCAGAAACTAGAGGAAAGAGGGATGGATGCATATGAAGATACATTTGCAAGTGTAGGGTGAGCTGTTGAGACCATTTAGAGTTAATAGCCTCAAAATTTTCTGTAAAAAAGTTAGCAAAATTGTACTTTGACTCTGCGTGAAATGGTTTTAAACAGCAAGTTCCTTTAACATGTTGTTTGTTTATTATTACATTGACATAATATTATTAAAAAGAAAACGTTCTACCTAACTCCTAAACCTTATTTGTAGTTAATATTACCATAGAAATTCAGAAGACTGCAAGACTAATGGGGACCAGAAGAGGGAGGGATCTTCCCCTCGGGTCTGTGCAGTCTTTGAAGTTGCGCGGTTAGGAAGGCCGAGGGGGAAGAGGAGCCTCTTCCATCTGGGGCTGGGTGGGAGGAGGGCGGGGAGATGAGATCGGCGTTTCTCCATTGAGGATGCGTGTCGGAGAGTGGGAGGTAATGGGTTTGGATCATGGCAGGCAGCAGATACGCTTCTGCCCTTCATTTCTCTTCTTTTCGTGTTTTTCGTATTTCACGCCGGGGACGGGACTTTCTCTTCACCTTCACACCTGCGTCCCGGTCCAGCCCCGTCTCCTCCTATCGCGCTGACGCCGTGGCCGAGAAACTGACTTCCTGGCTTCATGCCCCTGCTCAAAGCTGTCCAAGAGCTTCCCATCATAAATAAAATAAAATGCAAGCAACTTGCTCTGGTCTATATGGTTCTACCGCTTTTCATAACAGCTTTATTGAGATATAATTCTTACCATATCATTTATTCATTTAAAGCTGCGCCCCCCAACCCCTGAGCCATGGACCGGGCCGCAGAACTCAACCACAGCCCCCTGGCCCCACCCCTCCCCTCCTCCATCTGTGGAAAACCTGTCAAATTCTCTTATTCCATGAAACTTAGGATCGTGGGGGATATAGGGGGACCCTGGGGGTGGGGGGACGCAGCAGGAGGTGAGTGGTGGGTGAGCAAGCAAAGCTACATCTGCATTTACAGTGGCTCCCCATGGCTCGCATCACTGCCTGAGCCCCACATCATCCATGGCAACATTGTCTTCCATGAAACCAGTCCCTGGTACCCAAAAGGCTGGGGACCACCGATTTAAAGCACACAGTTCAATGGTCTTCAGCATCTTCAGAGTTTTGCATCCATCTCCACAGCTAGTTTTAGAACATTTTCCTCAAAGAAGAAAGTCCACGTATCCGTCACTCTCCAAACCCACTCCTCCCAGCCCTAGGCAACTGCTAGTCTACTTTGTGTCTATACATTTGCCTATTCTGGAATCATCTCATGTAAATCACACAATCTGTGGGCTTCGTGACTGGCTTCTTTCACTGAGCATAATGTTTTTCAGGCTCATCCATGTTTTAGCCCGTGTCAGTACTTCAACCCTTTTCATTGCTGAATAATATTCCATTGATTAAATACATCACATATTGTTTTCCTTTCATTAGTTTATAGACACTTGGGTTATTTCCACTTTTGGGCTACTATGAATATGCTGCTATGAACATTTGTGTACAGTTTTTCGCATGGATGCATATTTTCATTTCTTGTTGGTATTTGGAGTCAAATTGCCAGATTATGTGGGAACTCTATGTCTAACCATTTTAGGAACTGCTGGGTGTTTTTTAATGTGGCTGAACCATTTTACATTCCTACTGGCAATGTATGAAGGTTCAATTTCTTCACATTCTTGCCAACACTTGTTATTGTCTGTATTTTTTATTTTAGCCATCCTAATGGGTGTACAGTAGCATTTCATTGTGGCTTTGATTTGCATTTCCCTAATGACTAATGATGTTGAACATCTTTCATGTGTTTATTGTTTATGTATATATCTTCCTTGGAGAAATATCTATTTACATTCTTTGTTCATTTTTCTTTGGGTTATTTGTCTTTTTATTGGTAAGACGTAATCATTCTTTATTCTAGATATAGGGCTCTAACTTCTTACACTCTGGCACGTAGCTCTTGCACTCTTTTTCAAATCAGCAAAGGTCATTCTTACCTCAATCTAAAATAGCCCATCTTCTAGCCTATGCTATTTTTCCATAGCACCTATCACTGCTCTAAACTGCGTTGCATATTTACTGTTTCCTCAGCTCTGGGTTTGTCTCCCACACTGGAATATAATTTCTGTGTTGTCCACCCCTGCATCTCCATCACCCATCTCAGGACGTTGACAGACTGTTGTGACCAGACACATGAGCCTTAGCACGAGAGTCTGATCCTAGGGTCACTCCTCACCAGCTGCATGACCCTGGGAAAGGACTTAGGTGGTCTGTGCTCCAATCTCCTCATTTTCAAGATGGGAATAATCAGTCCCTGATTCATATAGTTGTTGTGCAGATAGAGTTAACATATGTAAAGCATTTATCATAGTATCTAGCACAAATATGTAATAGAATAGAAACAGTCAATAAACAGTTTTGAATGAATACTTAATGAATTATCCTACTAACTCCATGTTCTCTTGAAGAAAATGGACTGCTTAATTTCCAAAGATTTGGTCACTCTCATCAACACAAGCTCTCACCATGCCCACGCAGGGGCATTCCTTACGGACCACATACCTGCGGGCTTTGTGTAAGGACTGATGTCTTTTTGGATCAGGGCGTTTCACTGAACATCTACTAGGCACTATGCCTTTTATGTGTGGTGTTTCATGCAGTCCTTACAGCTCTAGAGGAAGGTTCTGTTATTGTTCCTTTCAACAGATGAGGAACCTGAAGGCGAGGGAGACTAAGTACAGTTCTGAGATCACAGAACAGTGAGGGTCAGAGTTAGGACCAAACTTGGGTTGGTGTTAGTTCAGACAGAGTGTGTCCCTATTCTAACTCTGGCACCTTGGTCCAGTGTTCACGGTCTCCAGTCATCCATAAAGCGCTTCCCAGGTCATTCATCGCTGTCTTCCCAAATACTCGTTTTATGATTTTTGCCATATTTCAGTGTCTCCATTTTCTTAGCTCTTACAACTGATGTTCCAATGTTCCATCCAGTCTATATCCAGTCTAAATGCAGCACAAAAGTCCACTTCCT
This sequence comes from Lepilemur ruficaudatus, assembly GCA_963574885.1. Lineage (NCBI taxonomy): Eukaryota > Metazoa > Chordata > Mammalia > Primates > Lepilemuridae > Lepilemur > Lepilemur ruficaudatus. The sequence goes on along the minus strand of CAUYRT010092766.1, from coordinate 57,853 downwards.
GAAGGGCTCCCTTATCACTGTGGGCCTTTCTGTTATTTGCTTGAAGGAAGATGTGCAGGTATCTAGCTCCTCACTGCCATTGTAGTCAGGGCTGTGTGGGAGGAAGAATGTGGCATCAGACATGATTTTGAACACTAGCTCTTACTAAACAGTGTGACTTAGGTCCACTCGCTGTAAACTAGGAATAGTAATGTCAACCTCCTTAGATTGTTGTAAGATTGAAATAATATTTAAATGTAAAATGCCCAGTCCAATGCCTCAGTCAGCATCAATATACAATAACTAATAACTGGCAGCAATTGCTAAAAGCCACGTCTGATTTGTTTCTATTCATTGCCTCATTTAGACCATTTAAAACATCATTTACTACTTGTGTATGTGCACGTGTATGTGTGTGTGTGTATGTGTGTGTGTCATCAGCCTAGCTCACAGCAACCTCAAACTCCTGGGCTCAAATGATCCTCTTGCCTCAGCCTCCCCAGTAGCTGGGACTACAGGTGCTCACCATGATGCCTGGCTAGTTTTCCTATTTTTAGTAGAGATGGGGTCTTGCTCTTGCTCAGGCTGGTCTTGAACTCCTGAGCTCAAGCGATCCTCCCACCTCGGCCTCCCAGAGTGCTGGGATTACAGGCTAGGATTACACTCCCGCCCCCAGCCATCATTTACTGCTATTTCCCACCACCACCATTATCTCATTTGAGATCAGTATGTCCTTTAGCATATTCATTTATATTTTCATGATAGATAATATTGTATTTCTTCCTTTATCTTTTTACTTTATTTCTTTGTATTTTTAGACCTGCCCAATTTAGTTTTTTTGTCATTCTTAATATGCCAGTCACTCCTCTAATTTTAACATGGGATTGACCTGGCAGTGGCAAGCCTTAAATATTAATGTTCCCTTCCCCTGTGCCTCAAAGTTGATAGCTGTATGTGTTAAGGATATGGTACTATCACATATGCTTTTTGTGCATTTGTTTTTTATTCATTTGTAAAAATTAATCTCAATTTACAAGTAAACTATTCATAAGATTTTTTTCCTACTGCACTGTTTTTCGGATATAACATCGATAATGCAGTGTTACCTACTTTATGCATTACATTTCATTAGTCTTATAAACAAATCTAAAGTGTATGTTTTCACCAGCATCACATTTTGCTACATGCTGTGGATATTTACTGTTTTGTCTTTAAATATTTGGTCCATTGTTTTCCTAAAAGTCAAATCACAGAGGCAATGGCCTCATCATAGTTCTTTTTTTCTTAAGACAGCAAGTGGTCAGCTGGTTCCCATTCCCATAGGCAGCCCTCTCGGGCACCTTGCTTGTGGGAGGGACCTAGAGCGAGGAGCTTCCAGTCTGGAGTGGAGGGTGAGTGTGTGAACCATGAGTCCGGTGGGCTAGGTGCTAAGAGAAAGGCAGGTGTGGGAATGCACAGCCCAGGTGTGGGGCAGGAGGAGGTAGGATGATAGGAAGCCCATCCAGGTCACCTTGAGACAAGGTCTTCCTTTTGTGAGTGTTATTGTCATGCACTTTGTTTTTGTTTTTGTTTTTTTTTTTGAGAGTCTCACTCTTTTGCCTGGACTAGAGTGCCTAGCTCACAGCAACCTCAAGCTCCTGGACTCAAGTGATCCTTCTGTTTCAGCCTCCCAAGTAGCTGGGGCTACAGGCATGTGCCACTGTGCCTGGCTAATTTTTTCTATATATTTTTAGTTGGCCAATTAATTTCTTTTTATTTTTAGTAGAGATGGGGTCTTACTCTTGCTCAGGCTGGTTTTGAACTCCTGACCTTGAGCGATCCTCTTGCCTTGGCCTCCCAGAGTGCTAGGATTACAGGCATGAGCCACTGCGCCCAGCCTTGTCATGCACTTTAAAAGCACATTGCACCAATTAGGTCTTTAAAAGCATGGATTCCATAGTACTTGGAAGTCATTTTATTCTTGTACATGCTCTTTTAGAAAAATATAACATAGCCAAAAAATATGTAATCTTTTACCTCTGATAGAAAACTAAGAAGGATTGAAGACAGAGCCAGAGAGCAGAATGGAGGTTACCAGAAGCCAGGGCGGGCAGATGGGGAGATGCTGGTCAAAGGTTCAATGTTTCAGTTAGGCAAGAGTGAGCAAAGAGAAACATTTGAGTTCACAGATATGTTCATTGGCGCGATTCAATGATTCCACATTATTTGCATGTATCATAGCATCACTTGGTACTCCATAAACATATACAGGTATAATTTGTCAATATCCAATAAAAATACATGTAACTTAATTTAAAAAGAAAACCCAAAAGGTCAGATTTCCTTAGAAATCAGCCACAGCTAATGAGACACTGTGATCTAGAGAAAAGCCGACTGGCTGGTGAAAGCCAATGACAATAATAGACTGAAACTGGATAAGCACCAGATAAAAAGCCTGCTATGGACTGTACTGACCTGTGATGGGTCATGTGAGACGACTGTAAACCCAGCTGTTCAAATGCCCAGAGGCACTCACTTAGTCTGATTCGTTTTAACTCTTGAAACCACCCAAGGAGAGGGATCCGTTAGGACCTTGACATTCACATGCAGGTTCCACCCGTGACATCAGTGCATCCCCATGCTAAATTTGTAGGATTACGAATTCTTCTTCTCTCAACTGTGCACCCCAGTGTTTGTACTTCTGGGGCAGAGTTTTGTCAAACCCTTCAGATTGTTCTCCTGAGTTATCAAGAAATAAATCTGGCACCCACATCTCCTTGGAGATTTTTATTTTATTGCCTTTTTGGTTTGTACAACAGAAGTATCTTTACTATGGGAGTGGCATTCACCACACCCCACTCTCCACTCGCTGAGGACTCCACCGATGTATATAAAGTTTCCTGCCTCTCCAGAAGAATAGGTGCTTAATGAAGATTTGAGTGTATAAGTTAATGAATTAAATAACACTGAGCTACACCCAGAGGACTGGTTACACTGGTATTAATCAAATTTCTCACTTGTGATATTATTATCTTCTTGTATTTAGATGATATTGATACTTTTAAAATAGCTTTGTAAAATAGGTATCTTATTTTTTGGGACAGCAAGAGCAAATAAGTGGCAGCAAGAATTCAGAAGAACTAATTTGTTTAAAATCTTTCCCATGTGCTTACTGATATGCCTTACATTGCATCATATTCTCTGAGCTTTACTGGAGTATGACCGGTGCGTTCGTGTTTCAGGACACCATACAGCCCTTCCTGAGCCCCCAGATCAAGGCTAACGCACCTCACTTCTGCTCAGCAAGTAACTAGCTGTTTGGAGAACCACCCTCCACCTTTTTATTGAAACACACTCCGCAGATATTTCATTCTATAATTTATCGTCTTACTTTCTTTCCTCTTTCTAAAATATGTATTCCTGTGAACAATGTTGCAAAATGCCCTTGTAACAGCTTTGTCACTGAGATATTTACATGAGCAGCACAGCAAATATATTTTTAATATTAAACTAAAAGGTATTTCCATCCTCCAATAAGTTTTAGAGATAATGTGTTTTTCAAAATAGCAACAATCAACAAAGAACACTTCATATATCAGTGTATGTGAAAAACACGTTGTACCATGTAGAAAGCAAGTCAGAATTTACTGGGGCTGGTAAAACATTGAATGTCTCAAAGATATTTGCATCCTTGCTTGACATTTAAATTTGTTTTATGATATAATTTATAATTAATTCATTCCCATGTTTTATTTGCTTTTGACAAGTTTAAATATTGTGCAAAGTTTTAGATTGGTAATTTGTGAGCTTATATGTGATAATGGCACCTTGAATGAAGAAGTACATAATTGCTGTTCCTTTCTTGACATGAATGGCTTCATCTGGAGGGAAGATCAAGTTCAATAAGCTATAAAGTGGTTCTCAGAATGTACTTGAGTGATAGGCCAGAACATTCACTTTTTATCTGTTCCTTTCTGTCATAAAGCATAAAAACCAGAGCAAACAAATAGTTCTAGAATAAAGTGGAAGTGCTTCTATTCCGTGTGGACATATTTAGTCTTTGGGGGTTGAGATTCTTCAGTGCATTTAACAGTGAATATTTAAAGGAATGGTTCTCAGAGTTTGGTCACCAAACTATGAGCCCCACCATCATCTGGGAACTTGCTAGAAATGCACTTTCTCAGCCCTCCCCTTCAGAACTGTGGAACCAGTAACCTGGGCTTTAACAAGCCCAGGTGATTCTGCAGTGGCTCCATAGAGGACCACTGCTCTGACTCTGCCCCTCTGCATGGTCCACAAGTCAGCCCCAGATCCTGGACCCTCGTGAGACATGCATGACATCAATCTGAACCTCAGAGTGTCAGCAGCACAACCTGCCTTTTAACATGACACCTAAGTGATCCTGATGCATACTAAAATCTGAGCGCCACTGATGTAAGATTTTAAGATTTAGAGCAAGGAAGTTATCAGTGGAAAACTGTCCTTCTTTTGGAGGCCTTTGGATGCTGTTCAAGCTGAACTCAATAGATGCTTTACTATTAGATAGATGCATCCCTCTCAGTTACCTCCAGAATTAAAAAGGGGGAAAGAGATGTGTAAACTCCTCGGCTGCAATATTCAAAAATATCTAAGGGCATAGTGTGCCTGCATTATGGGATGGAGAGTAGAGCCATCATCTGGGTGAAAGAGCTATTATCTGCGTAATAAATCACATATATTCATATACATATATATATATAATTTCCCATAGTTATCTAAACTATTAGGTAAAAGCATAGTTCTCAAGTTCAAATTTTTTGTAAAACTCTCAATTTTCTAATTCACTTTTCATGTACAAACAAAGCTATTTCGGGGGTCTTTTGTTCTTAGGTTGTTTTCTACCTTTCAATTTAATTTTCTATAATATGAATTCTTTTTAGGAAGTCTTATTACCAGCGTAGAAACTTGCAAACTTTCGAGGCTGTCTTTCATCCCATTAGAGTGATTGCTCTGGTGCTGAGGAATCACCGAGACAAAGCTTTCCATGGAGGTGATGAAGTTCGCCTCTTTCCAAGGGTTTGGCGTTGTTTTACATCTACTATGATGAACCCAGTGACCTGGGAGAAAAATAATAGTTGACCAAGTAAAGCCTTATTTGTAAAAATATTTTTAGCTTGGTAACACATGAGAATTAAAGGATTTTAAAAAATCCTTTGAAATCTTTACACAACGCCCCCCTCCCCATATGTAAATAGGACTGTCACTCCTGTGTTTGTCCACAGCTAGAGTTCCAGATGAACCAGTGTAGTGTGCAATGACAGGAACAGCTGACTCATTAGTAGAGAGCAGTGAAAGGTAATTAACCCTGGGAAAAGTACAGCTGCCGTGCGGGCTGTTCCTTTCTGTACGATCTGATTAGAAATTAGTGTTAAACCACTGATTCTTTTTTTTTTTTTTTAGAAAAGACTGTTGACTGTCATTGATAATTCACTTTCACTCTCAGGTGTGTCCCTAGAAAGGTTCTCAAATGCACTTACGTACAAAAGGACTCAAATCTAAAAAGCATTTTCTGATAACAGCAGACACCTGTTTTTCTTGTTGAGGGAGAGTTCTTTGAAATGAATATTGTTTGACTACTGAAGATTGGTAGTGGCCCAACCCATATTCTAATAGTCAGTGTATAAATTACTTGAAAAGATTGTTTTATATAGTTAACAAGCTGTAGATAATTACCATTGAATTGACTTTTCTTTTTTTTTCTTTCCTTTTTCTCTCTGACGATGCTGCTCTTCGGTAGCAATGGAAACTCTCCAGTTCAAATCCAATAGCTATTAGGGAAGGTAAGTGAAGACTATTTAAAAATAAACTTTCCCCTCAAAAAAAATAATTACCCAATTTTTCAACATCCTTTAAAAATCTGAGAAGTTAAGAAACTTGATTTTAGAGGATCAGCAAAAATACTTGATTTTGTTAATGTTGGTATCTTCATGGTAATTTGAGCTATATACATATATATTTTTGAGAGGTGCTCACACCTGTTCATCTTAGTTTATGACTTCACACGTCTGATACTGGGAGCATTAATACTTTTAAACATTCAGAATTCACGTATGTAACTAAAAGATGTACCAAACAGGATAATATCCCTTTGAAGATGTCCATGTCCCAATCCCTGAAACCTATGAACAAGTGGTTAAATGAAGAATTTGAGATGGGGAAATTATCCTGGGTTATCCAGGAAGTACCAACTAATCACATAGTCCTTAAGAAAAAGGCAGAAGAAGGAGTTAGAAAGATGTCATGTGAGAAGGACTCGACTTAACCTACCATTGCTGGCTTTGAAAACAGAGAAGTGTGCCATTAGCCGACAAAGGCAGTGGCCTCTCGGAGCTGGGAATGGATCTCAGTTTACCGCCAGCAAGAAACCAGGGACTTCAGTGCTACAAGAGCAGGGAGCTGGATTCCACCAAGAGCCCAAACAGTGAGGAAATGGATTCTCCCTCAGAGCCTGCAGGAAGGAAGGCAGCCTGATTTGGTTTTAGCCTGGTGAGACCGTACCAGATTTTGGACCTCCAGAATCATAAGATAACAAATATGTGCTGTTTTAAGCCACTAAGTCTGTGAAAATTTGTAACAGTAGCAACAGAAAACTTACACAGAGAATAAGCCAATCAATAAATGGGTTATATTTTACAGCTGGCAATATAAATCCTATGAAGAATTTCCTGTGTTTGAATGAAGAGAAAATTTTCTTGGGAGGCTAAGATTAATAAATTGTAAGAATTGGAATATTCATTTTGTGGCTCCAAATGATAGTTATCACCAACTGGGAGATTTCTGTCTTCTATTTTGCAACACTCCTTCCCCCTCAAAAAATTCTCCATCTGATATTTTTGTGAAGACAATGTCGGTGTCATCCAGGGTGTAGATAAATACATGTTTTATTGGACCCTTTAGTGAGTCCATGTTTAACTGAGCATGGGTGAGTAGAATGGAACGTCAGGGGTGGAAGAGACCTGACCAGTCAAAGAATGCAGAGCCGAGTGCTGAACGTAGACAGTGGATCCTGGTTCTACCTCTTGCTGCTTATGTGAGCACTGGGTGCTGTGGTGAGCTCAGTTTGCTTCCCTTTCCTCGTATATAAACTTGACGTTACTTCTCCATCAGTATGCTATGACTAAGTAAGACAGTGTTTGTAAGTACTTAAAAGAGTGCCTATCGCTTGACAAGAGTTCAGTGAAGGCAAGCTGTATTTATTTAGAAAACACTGTGTGACTTCACTATTTTGGTAAAAATCATAGATTAGTTTTGCTTTTCCTCATGGCCTATGCCATTGTCCCTCCCATACAAAAGTCATCAGTATGGAGTATACGGATATAATTGTTTAAAGTAAATGTAGGGACACAATAGGACATTCTGGAAAATTTTGAGTGAGTATAGTGAGGTATAAGAACTTGGGACTGCATTATAGTTTAAATGAATTGAAGACCTTCCTAGATAGTTTTCTTCCCAAATTTGGAAAAATAAAATTAATTCTATTTCTATTTTACATTTGAATTTTATTTCCATAAAAGGACCAATTTTTAAATCATAAGTCATTATTTTTCACATATTAATACATGAGATAATAGTAGACATTGGGGGAAATTTGATCACAAAATCTATTACACATCACACTTGCTCTTCTTTGCACTTTGGGAGCTGATATTTTGAACAGAAGGGAAGACAAAATTGTAAGTTCTCCTTAGCTGACATAACAACCAGACAAAATCTATCGGATCCCAGATGCTGAATGTCTGGGGTGTTTTGTATTGAATCCAATTAATAAACAATTATCTCAGTCATCTGAAAAATATTATTTTTGTTTTTTTTTTAATTCAATTTAATATTAATGTTTTGAGCACCTAGTATGACCATAAAATTGTGTTGCATTGGAAGGTCAACAAGACATAGCTTCTCACTTTCATGAGCTTACACCGGCCCAGGGAAGAGAAGAGGGACCTTAGTAAATATAATATCAGGCAGAACACAGTCATCAAGATGAGGGTACCATCAAAACACTATACAATACAGACTTCTGGGGGATGCTATCAACCATAATATGAATGACAAATCGCATTTCAGCAGTTTTGCAGTTCTGACACTGAAGGGAAAATTTGCCTTGAAAGTTACAAATGAAATCAACAAATTCAAAACATTTAATCCTGGCTATCTCATTTGACCCTCAAGTGTCTGAACCTCCTGTAACTACATAAAAATATGGCTTTGATGCATCATTTAACCAAGCCAAGTACAATTTCAACTATTGGTGTCCTTTCAATTGATTGATCTTTGGGGACACTTATTTATTCTAGTTAAAGTTCTCTGAGTGTCCCTGGGGATGAATTTTTCAGGAGTCATCTTCTGGAGGCTTTTCCAGTCTGATCTAAGTCTGTGCTCCTGTTGTTCTTTCTGGCTCTCTCTGGTGTTAATACATCTTCCCACATTACACTGGCACCCTCTGCTTACTGGTGTATCCTCTTGAGGACAAGAGCTGTGCTTTTTGTGTCTTTTGATACCCACTGTCTAACATGAAGCAATATATAGATTGCTGCCCAATAAACATGTATTGAACAAATAATAAGTAAATTTTTGGAAGAAAGACACTTGCATTTTTAAAATCTATATTAAATTTAACACTCTGGTGAGAATGAAATCCAAGGATCATTCTGCAAAAATCCAGTGCCTCACTGGCCTCCACAATTGCGTCATGTCATTTTCTTTGTAAATTTCAGTAGATTCACCCAATCTATATTTCATAGCCAGAGAATGAAGATAAATAAATGTATTCTTTTATCTAAATTCAAATTGATAGAATATTAGGAAGATCTTAATGAAAAAACACACTACTGGGAAAAACAGCATACTGTTAAAAAAATTCTAAAAATCCTCTTAAAAATGAATAAGGAAAATGGAAAATATCTAAGGATATCAAGTATATTGTGTAACAATCTATATAATGAAATGGCTTAAATGGAGAAAATTCTCTTTGCATAATAAAAAGCCTTATTTTTGAATCAACAAGTGCTCTTCGAACTTTATTAAAAATGTTGTGACATTATAAGGTTGTTTAGTATAGATTTACTCAAAATAGCACATTTAGTTGCAATACAAGCCTTGAAGTTAAGTGGTTAGTTTAATAGAACAGAGTTTCCATAGTTACCATGGGAGAATAGAGAATAACTTTTATTTCTTTGAAAGCCAGGAAGGGGCTTTAGAGAAAAGATTAAGCCAGCAGACCTGGGCAGGTTCATTTTGGGAAGCTTTGCACCTGATTGGCTTTTTAAAACTCTTGATATTACAGAAAATAAAAGTTTTCCCACTAAAATCTATAGTGGCACATTAAGAAGCTGAGCATTCTCTTTCTCTGGCAAACTGGGTTCTGAGTCAGAGGGAAAGCTGGTTTAGAAAGACGTCTCCATGAGATGCATTTTTGTTCACAGTGTTTTGTTAATAAAGCAGGTCATAAACAAGTGGTTAAAAATGCCATGTGAAAGACAGCCATGCATTGCTCTATGTGACAAATCATGCAATCTTAGGTCTAACTTTATTATTCCTGATCAACATTTTGTTGAATGGCCTGATGGAAGGGAAATCGAAATCCATGCTAGTGAAGGTGTCTCCTCATGCCAGCGTCATTGTTTCCTCGGTGTAGCACTGAGATGTGCTGAGTGTTAGCAGAGGTCACCGACGCACTGTCCTTTGCTGCCTCCAACCCAAGGAGTTCCTCACAGTTGACTGTTGAGAACAAAATGCTGTGGTTTCTAGTACCTCACCTTCAGCTTGCCAGCCTTTAAAGCAGCAGTGATTAACAGGACTTTTACAAAGTTTCTATGTAGTTACAAGGACAGTTTCAATCTTCTGTCATTTTTTTGCATTAGCTATGATTATGCTTTTACCACGAAAATGCATTTGTTTTAAAGGTAACAATGCAGACTGGGAGAATAGCTTATGTTTCATCTATATTTATCAGCACTCACTGTACATTTGTGTCTTCATTACCAGGAAATATTAAGGGACATTGTGCCATCTATTCCTGTTTACAGTTTATTATGCAGAGATAGGAAACACTTAGCATGTAAAATGAATGTAGAAATTATTCCTGGATAGAAACACGGACATTTCCCACTCGTTGGCTCTTTCTCCTCCATCACCGGATCAGAGTGTAATTGTCAGTAATCAGGCCTGCTTGCTGCTGATAAAACCACTCTGAATGCTAGCAGCCTTCTTTGTGTGATGACTCAATTATTCCAGAAGTGCCTCATCAAATCTGCCCCATCAGCTGGGCTAATAAATAAGGAGAAGAAACTGGCCCCCCAAAGCAAATTATAAATCCATTTGCATTAACCATTTCGCTGGTCCATGATCTAGGCAGATATAAGCATGGCAGATTGTGTTAAGCTTATTTGAATATGTTTATAATGTTTACAGCATGCAACTTTTTTTTCCCCACAAGGTGTTGGAATTATCAGTCATGAATGGCATCTAAATGCAGTTATGTTAATTACAGCAAGGCTTTAAGTATTTTTGAGGGCTATTTTGTTACTTAAATCAGGTGAAAGTTAAATCATCTTGCAGGGAGAAATATAAGTCTTGCATAAGTTATTGGAATTGCTTCAGAGTTTAAGGAGAAGAGATCTGTGTTTTATTTTCACAAGGACTGAAAGGACAAATACAAATGCTATAATGCCTACTCCTTTAAGTACGATGACTCCGTATCACAGCGGAAACCAGAAGATATTCTGATGCTCTGTGTGACTTCAGCAATCTGCAAAGCAAAAATTGCATTTTCTGGAAGGAAATGAGTTGCTATAGCACTCCTTGTACTTAATTTCTTTGAAAGATTCTATAGGGCAGGGATTTCAAAAAGCTGGACAAATCAGTAAAAATCAATTAAATCCATCAATGGAAATTTTGTACATTGTTTGACAAATCTTATTTTATTCTTCTTTTAAAATGACAAACTATACTGAATGACAGGTAGTTTTGTTTACATTTGGACTCCAACAAACTCCCAGGGAAGCAAAGAAATATTAAAAGTGGATCATGAAAAGCAATTTGATTGCTAATATCAAAGAATGCATCTTGTTGAATATGCAATGATTTAAAATCTGTAATATCCTCCCTAAAAGTAAATGATCCCACTGACTCACTTTGCAGTAGGAGCTGTTTCTCCTGCAGAGTAGCTCCAGTTTTGCTCAAGCTCTTTTTTTCCTGCTCCTGCTGTGATCAGGAGCCTAATTATGGGCTGGTGGTACAAGTAAAGTTTGTGGCCAATAAACAGTACTTTTCTTTGCCTAAAATGTCTTAAATGAAATTCGCTACTTATCTTCATTTGCTCCAACCAACAAAGCATATTCCCTAATGTCAACCTAGAAACCTAAGCAGAAGAAAGTAATTTTTGACAGCATAAACAAAGTGGCAATAATAGGCTTACATAATTTTTGTTCATCAACTTCTAAATATGTAATCTCTTGCAATGATGGAAAAAACCAATTCTATAGCTCATTGATTACGAACTCCAAAATAAAGGGTTTAAGTTTCCATTAGAAATGCAATGGAGCAAAATGGCAAATGGAAAACCGAAGAATTCCATTGTTTTTTCGTCAAAGACATCATCAAGGTTTATATAAATGTGACTATAACTTAAGTTATCTTACTGATTAATGTTAGAATAAATCTGGGAACTTAGAACTGGAAAGAACTTGTCTTACCATTCAACAAAAATAAACCAGGCAAGGATAATCTCGCTTTTTCAACATTCCAACTAATGAACAATTGGTGAGGACATTAGAGTTAGAAGAGCGATGAAGAGATGAACTGTTGGAAGTCGTGGAGACAGGCCCTCACGGGGCAGCCGTGCTACAGTCACTATGCTGAGATTTTGTGTTTACTTGTTGAGAAACCAAGTCTCAGAGTGGTCTTTGGAGATGGTATTAACATCCCAAACTTCTGAGAGGACTCTGTGCATTCTAACCCGACTAAGGGAGAACAGGCTAGTTCCTTTGGTAGGCAAATTCCAAAAGGAAATTGGTCAGAGTGGTGGCCTCATATTAGTCGTTATATTACAGGGCTGTGAGTGCTACATATGTTTCTTATTATAGTCATTTGCCCTTTCACCTAATTTTTCACTTTGAGTTTAGTTTGGAGGATTTTTTTTTTTAATATTATATACTTTGGAACCATAAGTAAATCTGTGGTTGTCTGCTTTGGTGATGCCATTGACATATGTATCACATCACTTCAAGTCATTCATCCCACCTGATAAAATATAATCTGATATACTCTATTTTTTATAGCACAGTAGACTCATTACATTGTACCATAGGTTTAAAGAACTTTTTCGGAAGAAAGTGCTCACTCACGAAGCAGGTGTGGAGGACTGAGCGTCCCTAATCATTGGCAGGTTGTACAGCAGACAAATGGAATACTTCGTGATGACTCAGCTAGCAAATAAAGCTGTGTCATCATCAGAGTGCGCACTTCAGAATTGCGTGACCCGTCAGGTTACTAACACCTGGGCTGTCGTTTAGTCTTTTAAGATTGCTGTTCCATGAAAATACAAGCTTCAATACAAAAGTATTCACCCTGTCTACAACTCACTCTGTTGGAAGTTCTGGGAGTTTGGTCAAGATTCCATGTCTTAGAGTAACTGTCTTTAAAAATGTGTATATCCTATGAATCTTTTAGATAAGTCCTTAAGTTTTATAACGTGATTTAAGATCTTCTGGAAAAAAAAGATTAAATTAGTATGGCCATTAATAAAAATGGATTTTTAAAGGTATCTCCTTGACACAGTACAGTTGCTGGGGCTAGCTGGGTCGATTTCAGTGGAAGATTCCTCTTGGTATCTGCCAAGGGTGTGCTTCCCAACAGCACGTGGGTGGAGTTATTGATGACAGGCACGTGGAACCGAGGGCCTCTGCAGGGCTTCCCTGTTCCCATTTGTATTTTTGTGTGCTTAGACTTCATAAGCCTTGTGGTGTAAAATCCTATTTCTAAACTTGTATTTTGTCGGCGCGCTCTGTGCACTGTTCCAAGCTGATCTCAGCTGTGCTGCCTTAACTCCTTTCCCCAGGGAGGGGGCCCCAGCAGATGGGGTTAGGGCCCAGGCTGATGCATCTGACAGCAAACGGCCCAGGCTGTGGAGTGGAAGCTGTGAGCGTCAGGAAGCTACTTTTCCCCTGAGAACCAACTAACCACTGAAGAAAGTTGAAAATGAGCCCTTTGAGAAATGCTATTAAAAGTAGTAAAAAATTGCAATTGTGCAGATGATGTGCTGCTGTGTGCTTATTCGAATGCTAATGAGCTTGACATTAGGGAACTCAGAGGCTTTACAGCTACTCCCTTATGTGATTCAGTTCTTTATTGGCAATCTTTGAGAAAATAAATGGAAAATGTATTGCTAATAAATACATAACACGATAGGGTATTAGACAAAAAGCCATTACTTTCAGGATTTAGAAAGAGCTTTGTTCACCAGTGTGACAGTTTTCCAGCATCTTTTGTTTTAGGTTAGTGTGTGGCAAACAAAGGGGAGTAGGCAGGTGGAAAGCTTCAGAACTCTTTCTGAACTGAGGGTGCAGGAGAAGAGACCGAAAGCATTTGTAGAAAGAGCTTCTCTTTTTAGTTGCAAACACAAACTAAGAATTCCCAAGCTCCTGTGCTACTTTTCAATTCTTACATCATGTGCAATAATGTGCTCTATCACTTGAGAGAGTTCTATCTCCATTTTCCCCCAGAAACTACAGTTGCTGACTTGAGTTGAAGAAGCATCTGCTTAATGTCTGGTCAAAGCCTACAAGAAATACAGAAATCTATGGTTAAGAAGCTGGGCGCCTCCATATACTGCAAAGCGTAAAAGGCAGGACGATTAGAAGTCTTCTGCAAGGAAGGTTGGTAGCTTGTGTTCTAAATTACTGTAACTTCCAGATACAAACATCCTGAATGTGTGTTGATATATGTGGTGTTTGTGTAAACAGGCTCTCTCTAGTGTGTTGAGTGCACTGCACTGAATGTAAAAGTTTTCTTTCAAGGGCCAAATGGCCTGATAAAAACAGATTCTGTTCCCACCCCCAGGAACAAATAGAGGGGCTGCAGCTCTGAGCAGTAAGACTGGACACAGAGTGAAACAAGGGCAAGTGGTTTCCTTGGAAAGCAAGTTAAAACACTGGCAAAGGAGTGGTAGCATTTTATGATGGTCTCATTAAAGAGAACCCCAAATAACAAAAGGACACATTTTGAATCTGTCTTTTGTTATTTCTTGAGTATGCTATATTCCAAATCTTGTCTCAACTTGTTCTTTTAATGGTTAAAAGTAAAAATAATAGGAATGATAATTGAGTCTCTCTTATCTAATTTCCCAACTAAATTGAAGATATAATAGATAGATAGATAGACAGATAGAGAGGTAGTTTGGTAGTAAAGACAAAATGAATTTGGCTTACCTTTAAAAATGGAAAAATATTTGTCTCGTTGACAAAAGTACAAAAGTTTTCATTCTGTTGATAGTATAGTCCAACCAAATTACAGGTAAAAGTGTCAACACATTGTGGATTGCTCACTTCAGTGTTTATTTCTGCTCTTTATTTATTTAGCTTGATAAATGCTTTCCTTCTTTTATTTTTTATCTTAAAAGAATGAATTTCAAGATTTCTCACTAAATCAGACAAAGACATTTAGTCCCTCTGACGGAGCAGGGCAAACTGAGTTGGCATACCAATTACCTGGAGAAAGAGAGAGGTAAGGTGACATTTTTATTTATTAAAAAGTAAATATATTGAAAGAAAATGAATTCAATCCAAGATCTATATAAAGGCTCTCCTCTACGACAGCACTTTACCTCTGCGGATTTGCTTTTAGACTGATTGTTAGCACTCAGTTTAGAATAGTGACTTTTGTCAGAGGCACAGACATTTAATATTTAAAAATATTATACAGGTGAAGTCCTCCGAACCTACAAATCTTTTTGGAAAATTGATTGGTATGTGTTATTTGTTCACATGTGTTTGCCCTTAAAGAAAGGTTCATTGATTGTTAAAATAGTTTGATAAATCCAATTTGAATTCATACCTATTAGAAATTAGTTTGCTTACAGATTAAGAATAAATGAGATATTTTAAAAGCAAGATTTTGAAAGCACTATAGATGACTTCTAGAATTAATTCCTGCTAACACTGAAAAGTAAGGGATTGGGGTGTCCTTGAGAGAAATCTATTTCAAATAACGTATCTCTAGATGAAGAAGCTTGATTTCTAACACTGACATATTTTGCAACAGATTCATCTCAAAATATGAGCAAGAAAAAATTTTTAAAGGCCCTTTTAGTGTGTTACTTGCCCTCAGTTATCTTTAAACAGGGCATGTTAAAAATATCTACAAAAAACCCTCTCCTAAAATATAAAGCTGGCGATTGCCCCCTAATGTCACCAAGCTGTGACTCTGAGGCTGTGGTATGGTGACTAATAGAAATCCTTGGCACAAGTTGGTTACCTAAGGGAATAATAGAACTATTTGGTGGAGTCGTTTGGCAAAAGGACACCAACACATGGCTTTGGTTTATATTCAGTATTACCAGTTGTGCAAAGTTGCAGGATGAAGTCTACGACAGCAGTGACAACTCAAATCAGAAGTGAGAATCAAGATAAATCATTCTCCTCGTAATGCTGCCCAAGTTTGTCTCAGGTCTAAGATTTCTTTTATTATGGTACATTTCCAAGTGGCTTTAAAAAATTCCCTTTGAAAATTGTCTCATCTGTGGGGGACGTGCATGCCTGTGGCCCTCCAAGAAGAGCTGTTTTCTAGACAGCTGTACCCAACCTGATAGCAGACTGAATCTGCTTTTTTTTTGAGTTTGGTATTTATAGGGGAGAGGAGGAATTTGGGGAGACCAGGAGAATTACCATAAATCTACAGGATACACATCGTTCAATTCTTCACCTTTCTGTATAGAATCAAAGACAGCAGAGTAAGACACATGTAAGGTACAGAGTGGAAATCAAGAATAGTGTGAAAATAAAGGATGAAAAGTTCAGAAAATTATAAATATGTCCTCATGGATGGTGTAAAAAACCACATTTCTATTAGAGTTTAGATTTTTTTAAATGTTTACTTTCTGAATGCACTCCTGTTATTTGTGGGTAATTAATAAATATATGAAAAGAAAACTAGAAAAATAAAGAGAGGGGAACAACAGAGGGAAAAAAAACCATATTAAACATCCTTTCTTGGTATTCATCTCCGTAAATTAACTAGCCTCCTTGTTTCATACTGCAGCTCATTTCGCCATAATTTTTCCTGTGTAACAGGTAAACATCTTTGTTGCCATTGCGGGCTGATCCAAAGCTATGCGTAAAACAAAATGATGCCAGAGTCATCAAAAGAAAGGGCACTCCGTGTAGGTTTCTTTGTTCTTCAATCTGGCCAGATTTCATTCCAAGGTACTGGCATCATCTAGTTGTTTCAGTTTCTGGGCTTAGCCTTTTCCAGCTTCCTGAGTTTTTTCTTGTCATTTTTTTTTAAAACTGACTTTTGAAAAGGAAGCATCCACTGAGGATAAAAGGCTCCTCATGGAGAGGACCCCAGGATCTTTTCTCGGCAGCCACAGAACTTCCTCTCGCTGTTTGAAACGACATCTCGCGAGAGTGTCGTGACACAGCGCACACGACTGCGCTGCCAGGTCGGAGACCTCCGGCGAGGAGCACAGCGAAATCTTGTTAAACGGGTGATTGCTGCAGCTCGAATGCATGAGAAGGGTTCTCAGATTTGAAGTAGCTATCCACATGAGACACCTCGCTAAACAGTACTAAGATTAATGGTATAAGGGTTTTCAGAAAGTGCCCTCAAAACATTGTGGTCACCATGGCTTTTTCTACAAATACTAAAAACTCAAGACTACTTGCAAATGTATGTTGTAAGTATATATTGGCTGAGTGTGGTGGCACACGCCTGTAATCTTAGCACTTTGGGAGGCTGAGGCAGGAGGATTGCTGGAGACCAGGAGTTTGAGACCAGCCTGGGCAATAGTGAGACCCCATCTCTACACACACACACACACACACATAATTAGCTGGTCACTGTGGCCATGCCTATAGTCTCAGCTACTCAGGAGGCTGAGGCAAGAGGCTCTCTTGAGCCCAGGTGTTTGAGGCTGCAGCGAGCTGTGATGAGGCCACTGCACTCCAGCCCCAGTGACAGAGCAAGCCCGTCTCAAAAAAATGAGAAAGAAGCATGTGTTGAGGTTTGTCAGTGTCTAGAGCTCTGTTGAAAGGAGAAGCAAACCTCAGCATCACCAAGAGATTTGTCATATACAATTTTTAAGAACTGACTAAATATTTACTTGGGTAGTTGTGTTTTGTTTTGTGTTTTTGTTTTTGTTGTGCTGTTAGGTTAAATTTTGAATGAAAAATAAAGTCTAAGAGAACTGAAACTCCTCACATGACAGTAATCGGCTTGAGTGAATGAAACAAAATTGAGTTTATGAATTCTGTGTCCTGCTCTTTGAATCTCTCCCTCCTATGAAGCAGCGATTCCAGGACTTTCTCTTCAGCCCAAAAAGAGGTAGCACATCTGTGCCTGAGGGTGACGTGGAAGAAACCTGCTTATTGCCCCTGATGTAAGCTCCAGTAAGAAAAATGTCACATACAAGTGGTAGGAAATCACTTTGTCCATCTGTATATAGGTTTGTAAGTATATAAAGACGTTAAATGAGAGCTTTCCAAATCCAACTAAATAGTTAAATTTTATGGTCATTTTTTTCTAATTGCATCTCTGCTAATTTCCATTGTTAATCCTTGCGTGTTCTTCCTCCAAGTTTTTCTTTTTAGCCTTCTTTATTTTACATATTTCTTTCCCTCTTGCCATTTCTCCTTGTACTCTCTCCTCTCCCCAGAAAACTGGAGCATGAAGCCTTTTTAAAAGTGTTCTGCTGGCTTTATTATGAATTACAGACCCAACGAGAACCACTTTTTCCTCCTATCTGTATAAATATTCATAATGTATCTATACTTATAAGTTTAACTGAATTTTCCTTGAAGTAGTTTCATATTAGGAAAAATAAGAGTAGCAAAGTTTACTTTTACTGCTCCCATCCCTACTGAGAAGTAGATTGTCAAAGCAGGGAGGACTCCATTACCAGAGTCTCAGAAAGCATCTTCTGATGTTCTCACTTAGAGCAAGGAATGAAGTATGTAAGAAACCTGGAGAAGGATAACATTTTAAGAAATAAAACTCTCTTTTCAGAAAGAAATGTCTCATTAAATTTTACAAAATTAATTGTAGGCTTATCAGGAGTATTTGGGGCTTAAGCAGGGAAGATGATCAAGTCTCTTTTTCCAGGGGAAAAACAAAGTTCCCCATTAGAAGCATAATTTTAAAGATTGCAGTACATGTTATTTTGAGGCAGTTTCCTGACTCACACCACAATCATGTGTCTCTACTATAATTCTGGAAGAATTTGAAAGGTTGACAATCTCCCCCCAATTCCAGTGTCTTAACACACACACCAAGGTGGAAATCTCTTTCTACTTTTAATGATCCATTACCTGAACAAGTATTCATTGAATATGAGGCTTAATTTTACAAAAATTAAGTCTACCCACTGGTAATTTATTCAAGTCCATGAGAATAAGCCAAATGAAGAATACTTAAGAATTTCTACTTCCATATATAAGGTTCTAGAGAACAAAGATCTATTTTCAAATTGAGATCTATGAGATCTATGTTAAAACTCTCCACCTCCAGAAAGAAAAAATGCACGTGCTGTAGGTTTCTGGCATTCTTATTCCGAAGCAAGCCACGAGACATAACTAGACACTGAACTTGGCAATTTTTGTTCTTTGGTGTGAAAGAGAAAACAGGTGAGATAGTCCAGCTGCATATTATAACCTGGCTTTGATCCATTTCACTCCAACAACGTGGCCCTCAAGATAAATTTGAAAACCTGGTTTTATGAATGCGTTGTCAGTTTTTTTAGAATGTTTGTGTGGGATAAATGCTACACCAGCAAGAGGACAGTAGCCCAGCAAAATACAGTGGTGAGACCAGCATTCCAAGCTCAGCGCAGGGGAGGCCCATGAATATTTATGCATTTCTTCCAAGGACTTTAGTGGGGACACAGCCGCCTGGGGTGGTGACAAGGCAACCAAGTTCCTGGATAGCTGAACTGCAAAATAGAATTAGGCTTAAAGCTGTTAGAAAGAAAGTTGTGTTTAGTATGTTTCCGAAACTGTTCCATGCTGGCATTCTTGGCAGTCTGGGTTTCAGTTTTGGTAAAGAAGCGCAACCTTCCTTGTCTTTAGGGGAAGTTTTTGGCGGTTGGGATAGTTAACAGCACCTGTGTGGCGGGATGACAGTGGACTGGTGTTTGTGGCTGCTCACCCATGTGAGCAGCTTCCTTGGAAATACTTGATGGTTTCGTCGTTTTAACCCTCACTTGCTACTGATCTCTCTTAATCTAGTTGTTCGTTCAGCACACGGAGAGGCCTTTGCGCGAGTTGAGCCACTTTGTATGCAACAGAGACACTCAGGGGAGGAGGGGATTTCACAAGGCGGTGCCCCCCGTCCTGAGTAAACCAAGCATTGTAATCTTAGGCGGTGTCACATCTGTCATAAACTCGTGGTTTGAAAAGAAAGAAAATCCACAGGAAAAAAAATCACCTCTGTTTTATTGTTGTTTTCTCTTATTGTGTAGTTTAAAAATATTCATAGCAACAAACCATTTTATTTAGACTGAGGCAACTGCTGTTCAGCAAAAGCAGTGAACACTTTTGTTTGCTAATTTAAAGGCAGTTCAACGATTGGTGTGGTGTTTATTATGAAATGATGACAAAAGAGTTCTGGTGGTTTTAATAGTTTTAGCTTAGGAGAGCTGTCGTTAATTTTGTCTGTAGTGTTGCAGGTGAAAAAATGCACAATGGATAAATAGTCTATATTGGTTTAACTGAACATAATATATAGTGTGTTCTGGAGTTGTTTGTCTCAATAGACTATAGTAATCAAAAGTAATGAACCTATTATGTGCAGGACCTTGGAGAGCGTCAAATGGCAGTAAAAGTGTGGCACATAAAAGGTTTATTAAAGGAAATTAAAGTCCATCATTGCCACACCTGCTCCCCTATTATAAGTCTATGGCAGGTCAGTGCCTTCAATCACAACTAGCCTCCGAGAGCAGAAACACGGCTCCCATTACCATTGCAGTCACACGGCGTCCGCGCCCGTGGCAGGATTTAAGGATGGGCGCCACTGAGAGCGCCTTCTGCCTGCCTCTGATTTTCAACAAGCAAAACACCTTATTTACATTTAAGAATTCCTTCTGATAATGTACAGAAGTGAATTAAACTAAGATGATTAGCAGAGTCTAGTGAAATGAATGGGTGTAGTTGGGTCAGAGTCTGAAAACGACAGGCTTTCAAAGTCTTTGCACCCCTTTGATAAATAATTTGATTACATTTAAAGTATTTAGTAATGATGTTTTAGGAAATTTAATACTGACACACATGTCACTCAAATGTCACCTTCCTTATACATTTGGATGGTCACGATCAGTATTTGTTCTGGAATTCTAGGAGCAAACATATGTCGTCGCTGATGATCGAAATTTCCAGTGGTATTTCTGGGGGCACTTTCAGGGGTTTGTCTTTATGTTGCTTGTTTACACAGGAAATTATTTTTGCTAACTTAGAAAGAGGTGTGTATCAGGAGGGTCTAGAAATGTAAAGGACTTAGGTCTCAGTAAATCGGTCTGAGATTTCTTGGTCTGGCATTTGAGATTTCATTTACTTCATAGCCACTGTTAATCACCCAGTCCTTTTTCTATCTTTGTAATGCCAGAAGTGTTTGAATCCACCAGCAAACACTTGCGGACAAGGACATCTGCCCTCTTGTCGTTGTTGTCTCTGGTTTCCAGCATCTAGAGATGCACTTCCCAAGCTGGTGGTATGTGAGGGCGGTCACAGCTACATACTTGTAGAGCCAGAATGCAATTGAAGAGCATGGAGGGCTGCTCTGTTTTTCATAATAACCTTCAGAACTTCTAATTACATGTTTTTATAGTTTGGTCAATGTCAAAGGAATGACCTCAGGACTTTGTGTTCATGTTACAGATGGATGCAGAGGCTGAAGATAAAACACTGTGTACTCATTCTAAAGGAACCGAGGGTGAGTTAGCAAGCAGGTCCTATAACACTGTGCCCACCACACCATGAAATATGGGAGTTCCAGTGCTCAGTCCCTGATGTGCAGTCAGAATGATTACAACTTTCTTGGGGCTTCCATTTTTTTTTCACAAATCAAACCAGGACACTGGCTCTTGGCATTAAGAAGCAAAATATGAACCAGGAGTTAAAGGACTCAGAAAAGTCCAAATGATGTATGATGCTAATTTTTACAAAATACAATCATGAGTAGATTTGCACATCATGCAAAATAGCATAAGGTTCAGCAAGAGAAAAACGTATCATGGAGACCTTCAGATTCTGAAAGTGACCTTTGATGGCCATGGGAAAAGACCGAATTGTTAGTTTATTGCCAAAGCAGGTTAGGATTTCTATGTTGTCTGGTTTAGTGGCTCCCAATCTAAACTTAGTTCAAGTAAAATGATGATGTTTGTTTTTTGACTGTCTCTGTTGGGAATTTCCAGCAGCTCTGCAAAGTAATGTTTGGAAGGTTTAACTTGCCGGTTATCCCTCTCTTTTTGTAACCAACAGATGGTAATGCAATATTGAAATATAAACAGGCCCTTGATGATCTAAACATCTGGAAAACAGGATTGACTGGCAGTAATACCCCTTAAGGAAAACAACTTTTATTATAATTAGCTATATTTTTGTGACCCTTAATTCTAAGTGGAAAACTGTAGGTTCACCATGGCCTCTGAAAGCTCTCTGAGTAGCTGTTCCCGCCCCACCCTACCCTTCCCGGAGTCTACCTTGCGGAGGAAGGGCTGATTCACTGCAGCACCCCTGCAGTCCTCTGGAAGGGTCTGGAGATGCACAGCTGGGAGTGGCTGATCCAGTGGAATGCTTTCATCACCTAGATGTTTGTATAGGTAGTTAATTCCTGTTTGAGCAGAGTCTAGAATTCAAACATTTTTAATAGATTCAAAAGACAATTTTTTTTCAGTTAAAATGTAACCATGGTTATCGTTAGCTATGGTAACCAAAATGCAAGATAATGCTCTACACAACATGGGACTTTTCTCTACTCAAATAGAAGTTTTACACTGTAATCTTTTCCAGTTTTAGTTTAAATTACTTTTAAAGTAATCATATTCTATATCCTTATAATATTTGGAATGTAGTATTTCTAAACACTGACTTTTTATGCAGCAAATTTCTCAGTAGGATACAAATTTAATAAAAACAATTTCTTTATTATTTGGAAGAAGCTCACACCTGCCGTAAATAGCAACGTTCCAGAGCTTGTAGTTGGATTATTTGAATTTCTTATTTTGACTTCTAAAAGCACACTACTCTATCATCGTTTTGAAATGTGGGTCCTTTAATTTGCAATTTCTTTTGGACTTTGAATTCTTCTGGCACAGGCATATACGCACTTAAATAGAGCCAAAATGTTCTTCTAGAAATGAAACAACTGTTTTCTCGGGAAGCATGAGTAATGTTTAGAACCACCTGTTGCCTCCCGCAATATGCTGCTTACCCTCATGTAGGCAGGTATTTATAAACATGAACTTCTTCAGTTCCCATCACTTCAGTCAGAAAAAGCAAAGCTCTTTTCCTATAATTTCCTCATTTTTAAAAGGTTGTTGATATTAACATGGCTGAAGCTTCTTCCCCCTTCCTATATGTGGGAACTTTATGGACTAAAATCTCGGGACATAGTCATACAGTAAAACTTTCCCAGTTTTATTTCAATACTTAATAGCAACAAAAATGTAATCTTGAGACTCTCTTGAATAATTTCCTATTACAAATAAAATGTATTTTAAAAATAGCTCAAGTGTTTCACACTTTTGTAATTTTTCGATGAATCTCTAAAGGCAGGTACTTAGAAAATCCAATCTATGGCCGTAGGACCCCAGGGCCACCCAAGACACTAACCCCAGAGCTGGTTTGTTCTGGCACGTGTTCATCTGTCCTCTTATCTCCAAAGAGCCAGAAGAAGAAAAAACCAATCCACCCAGTGAGAAAGCAAGTGGGGTCTGTACTTAGCGCTCGTTACCTCTAGGTGGGAGAAAAGTTTCGATCACACTGCTTTGAAAATTAGCAACTGATTAAGTCTTTTTCTTTTTTTCCTCCTTTCTCCCTCCCTCCTTCCCTCCCTTCCTTCCCACCTTTCTTTTTTTTCTCATCAACAGTGCCAGTGGATTCTTTAATCCAGGAACTCAGGTAAGATCTGCCCTACATTACTTTTTCTCATATTGATTGGCTTCAGTTATTAGAATGGTTTATACTTTGTAAGCCTTAGAATCCTGGATTTAGCATAAGGAATGCAGGGAATGGGCCAAAGGGCATCTTTCCCCTGGCCTCTGCCTCCCACCAAAGCAGCAGAGAAGGAGAACAGCGATGGGGTATTGCCAACCCGGGAGGTCCCAGGTCCGCTATTTAATTCACCTTTCTGAAAACAGCAACGGTCTATGTGTTCCTAAGGGAAATGTTTGAAAACTGAGAGACGTGTGACAGTGTCTGATCCCGTTGGTAAAGCGGTGCGTCAACCACCTGCACCGTTCCTTTCCCAGGAGACCGAGTCTGTGACTCCCCGAAGCAGCGCAGGCCTCCGTGTCGCCTGCAACTCCCTCGTCGCATCTTTGGTCCCCGTTTAGGGACACCTACCTATCTGAACTGATGCGGAGGCTCTTCCCTGTGGAAGTCTGTTGGCAGGGAATCCATGGCCCTGCCTGGGTTATCAATTTCTTCACTGAGAATTTACATTTTTAAACCACTTTGATGAGAACAGGACATAGAGGGCACCCCTGCATTGGCATAGGATTCAACTATCGAACTACCTGGCTCATTTTAAATTCTTGCTTTTTAAATCTGCTGTCACTTGAAATTCCTGTCCTTCCGGAGACTTTGCGTTCCCTGTAGAATGATCAGGAGAGGTTGGAAAGGAGCAAGTGCCCCCGGTGGGTGAGGTGTCCCGGCGGTGCGCGGGGACACGCGGCTGCCCGCCCGCGACAGGGACGGAGGCTTTTCCGGGAACCAAACCATTCAGAGGGAGAAAAAGGCCTTTTCAGTGATGTGTCCTGAAAAACAACTTGAAAAAAAAAATAACCGTTAAGGAATGAATGTGTATGCTTTGGCCTAAGAAGAAATGTATAATTTATAGAGAAAAAGGAAGGAATTAGCAGACAGAAGCAAATTCTTGGGAAAAAATGTTTACTATAACTTCTGGGGAGAAATAGAAATTACTAGGTAAGCATGTTATTAGCATCAATAATTAGGATAAAACCAGTATTTACTGAGGTCTTATCATGTGCCAGGCACTCTTGAGCTTTCTTCGTCACTTTATTATCTCACTTAGACCCACAGTTATCTTGTAAAGTAGAAACGACGATTATCCCGACTTTCAGATGAAGAGCATGAAAACGGTTTGTGTACGTAGCCCAGGGTCACACAACCGCTAAGCAATCCGGACTTCTGACTCAAAGGCCAGCTTCTCAGCACCGGGCTGGGCTTTCACTCCCATGCACTTCATGCTATTTAGAATATAAATAGAAAAAACGTTCATTGTTTAAGTTCTCAGGCAGCTCAGTTTTTATACTTCTGCATTTTAACCCTTATGGTGTATCTGTCAACAGCCTAGCTTTCTTAAATTTGGGCAAAGAATACATTTTAATAAAAAATAATGTTTCCTATTCTAATTCTCTATAAATCGTTTTTTGTCGGATATTCTTTACCTACTTTGTTATTACAGTAACTCGGAAAGCTGATGATAATTGCTGGGAAATTCATAAACAAAATTAATTCACCTATTTTTCTTTAGTAAGAATCAGTTTATAAAAATCACCAATTGATCATTTTAAATTATATAAGTATTTATGTTTCATAGAATGATCTATGCTGACCAGGTCCCAAGTTATTTCTTAAGTGGTTAAAGTTGACCTAGACGTAGATCCTAATTGTGGCTCTATACAAATGTTGGGCAAAAAGTACTCATCTATATGGGGAAAAGCACTGATTTATACGGAAGCTTATATTTTTAGTATGTTTTTATTTTGTATCATTTTTCCATTTCCTACAATTGCTCTTCCAATTTATTCCACAGATTTGTTTTGAGCCAGAGTCACGGCTGTGTGCCTGAATTCTGAGTATCTTAGGAAATGTGGCATGTTTTCCCCAGCGTAAAAGTTACGGCTATTTTGTACAGCACATTGGCAACTTTATTTAGTTCTTCTTTTTAGAATGCATTGGATGTGTTATTGCTTCTAGAGCGACTACCTACAAAAATACTAATACAAATGAAGCTAATTTAAATATACTGTATATTGTTCATGGCACTAATAAAAATTGATACTGACATTCTCATCTTCTTATTATACTCTGTGTCAGCTACTATCATCACCATTAAAAAAGCAATTTATAACCACAGGCCCACCTTTAGTCACATTCCTTATTAGCATTTCCAGTTTTTCCTAGAACTCAATTCAGGTTACAGGTGGTGTCGAGAAGCCTCTCTTGCGTCTTTCTAAATCACGGCCATTGCGTTTTCTCTGCTCTCTTCTTTTATTACTATTATCCTTAGTCTGAACCTCTTGCTATTGCCTCTCCTAATATTGGTAATTATCTCATGCATTGGCAAAGCGTTTTACACCGGTCCAACCCACTTCCTCCAATTAGGAAAATACATTCTAGCCTCTGAAATGACTTTCTTATGTGACTACTTAGAGAGGCAAATGAATTCAAGGCTCTTAAGTATGTTAGAGTCAAATCTCACTGTCTTTTTGTGGCCTCACTGCTGCTTACCAATTTGTTGGCTGAAGTTTCATAACGAAAATTTTAATTTTAGTGTCTCTTTTTATTTTATTGAATATAATTTCTTCCTTTGTTTAATACCCTATCATTTGGTATTTTCTTATAAGTTTTAGAATGTTAAATATTTTAAAATCTCTCCAGTCAGTAAGTTATAGGTTTAATAATTTCATCAGCATGTGAAAATTTTTGTGACAGATTTTGATGGCTTTCTCTTTTTTCTTCAATCTTATCTCATTCACTATAGTCTTTATATCAGTTAAAGTCTTTATTTTAATACTTAATGGTTTTCCTTTCTTGAGAATAAAGTTTCCTTTAATAATCTGGATTTCATTGAAACTTATTGTATAAAAATTTCTGGAGATGACAGCTAAAAGAAATAAATAGAAACATTTCTAATAGTAAGTGTTCCATAAATCAATCATCTAGGTTAAAGGAAACTAATAGTTTTAATAATGTGGTTGGGTAAAAAATGCTATAATTTCCAAATGCACAGCTCAGTGCATGTTTTAGATATTTAATAGCGTAACCATTGTGTTCATGTTAGCAACATATCTTTCTAAATATTATGGCCAAATCTATGAATTAGAATCCAAGAAACTGATACCTTAAAGAAAATCCATTCTCCCTATTGGCCAATATCTGGAGGATGCAAGACTGACAACCCAAGAAGCTGATGATGAGGATTAATTTAGAAGAAGAACGTGTCTGTCCAGGGGCTGGGGGGGCGTCCCTAGCCGTCTCCTTGTCCTCACTCATGCTCTACGTGTCGGGGACGCTCCGTGTTGAGCACGCAGCTGGGAAGCCCCACACCGACTGAATCACTCTAGAGAGACTATTTTGTGTTTCCTGGACTGTTCTTACTAGAGTAAATGTCTTAAAATATACTGGAGAAACTTTCAACAAGAATGAAAACAAAGAGGAGTTTGCTTTTTAACAAGAAAACTCAATGAACTATAATACTATCACGTGTTTATGCATTTGCATGGCCTTTTATAGCACTCAGCATTGAACTCGTCTTGAGTGGGCCCTCAACAGGTGCACATCGAATGAGTTATAGAAACAGTATGCACAGTGTCCACTTGGATCCATAGACTCCCATACGGTAGTCGGGTCAAATGACATTACCTGCGATTAGCTTGTGAGCTGAGTTGAGGGAAGGCAAGTGCTTTATACCTGGCCTTTGACTGAGAAGCAGCTGAACCAGAGGCAGAGCTCTGGGTCCTGGCCCTGTCCGCCGAGCTCTGCGTCCACTGCAGCCGCGCCATGTGGTTTGCTGCCGCTGCAGGTCCAGAAAGCCTTTTTATCGTCCACCTTTGGGGTGACATTAATATAAACTTTATCAGTAAATTAATACATTAAGTTGAAACATATTCTGACCCACAGACAAACCCTGCCCCATCTTCTTTATTCCCTGCGTTGGCAATTACAAAGAGGCCACTGTCCTCTTCTTCTAAATCGGTTCCCGTGAATTGATTGTGTGATTTTGAGTCTATGTTAAAGTATCCAGAAATGACACAGGTATCTGCCCATTTTTTTTCTTTTGAAATGCTACCGCACAGGTGATGAACTACTACCTTGTACTTCTGAGACTGACTGTGCAGTGTGGGAGTCATGAGTCACTTAACCTTCACCTGAGGCTGGTAACAGTCACTTAGAAATGAGCTAACAATGGAGTCCTGTCCCTTCATAGCACCCTGAATGCAACAGACTAAATGGTTACGCTGTCTCCAGTGTGTACGCTATGCGTATGTATGTGGATACATGTATATGTACAGTGTAGATATACATAACTGTGATTACACCAACACATATAATATAGTTTTTTATATATAACGGTGATTATGAGGGACAAGGCACTCCCCAGCTTGTCTATGTTCTATTTTAAATTATAATGTCTATATTTCAGAAAAATAGTATGGGGCTAGTAAATACATGTCCACAGAGTCAAGAGACTCAGAAACAAAATAAGAACAAGAAAATGTGCTTCATTTCTTTACCGTTTTTTTCCTCTATGTTTAAATATTATCACAGGATATTGGTGGCCTCTGTCAACTGATGGGTTATAGAAGTCGAGAATCTAAGATGTTAGAAAGGAGACATTTTCTAAAACTACAGCAAAACACGCCCCCCTGCCCCCCCGCCAGGCTGCATGCAAGGAGTTATTTGCATTGCCGCTCTTGGACTGTCAGAGCTCACGGACAGATAATTTTTTCATGCATTCAGCCTTTCTTTTCTTCTAACATGAATCTTTTTACACAGCAAATTTGGCACTGTTGACTGAGGAATGCATATTTCCTTTGATATTTGTGCTTCCGCACCAGTGTGGTATTCGATATTGCGGTGGATATGCAATTCACGGCATCGGTAATAAACCAAAGGAATCATGTAATAACATCACTGTGAGTGAGATGAACAAGGGCTCCAGGCAGTAAGAGGGAGAGATCACTTCCCACTTGGGGCTCAAAAGTGACCCCAGAGTCTGCCTACTTTAGCAAAAAGCAGTGTCCCCCGGGGCTTATTAGAAATGTAGACACTCACGCCTTTTAACAGGATCTGTAAGAAATTAATGGGTGTTTGAAAGTTTGGCAGTCACAAGGCTCTGGAAGGTAGAAAAGCTCTTCTCTCCATTGCTAATTTTCAATGGTCTGTAGTTTTGCAGAAAAGCCAAGATTCTGGGTTCTTTGGAATTATCTTGATCTATGAATTCTTGGGAAATGTCAATAATTGTTTGCATTCTATTTGATGAAGAATGGCAGAATACCAAACAAATTATTTTGATAGTAATGTAGCAAGAAGCACAACCTTTGGTCTTCTTTGAGTCTTTGTTTTTATCTCTTGGAAGTGTTTGAAATCAGCCAGATCTTTCTTAAGTGTTCTTCATGTATCCCTAGAAAGAAAGTTTATGTAAGGATACTTTTTAAACAGTATTTTTTATGCCTCCAGCGAAAACTCTGTAGCCATCTAGATTGTGTTCTCTGAGTATTTAATTATGATGTCTCAAACAAAATTTAAAATTCCTGTCAACTTCCATATGTCTGTCACACAACTCCCTTGCACCTTTGATTAAAAGGGCCTGAGATGATGAGACTCCTTTCAACCTTGCTCTGGCATTTCTCAGTTTGTTCCTTTTGGTCTCTATCTTCTCACCCTAATGTAGCCCTGAGTATCTCCAGGGCAACACAAAATTATTTTATGCCATATCTGGTTTCTCCTCAATCCTCCTTGAAGGACTGCATCAACATTAATCATTAGGCAGAGAACTTCCTTTCTTGCTATTATCTTTTAAGTAAACTGTACCTATTTGAAGTCCCGTTTCAATGACATTACATGGTGGCAAACAATGCTTCGGACACCTTGTACTCTTTCCCCTGCTTAAAGTATGAGCTGAAATAAATATGTTCCACAATGCTGACAAATCCACTCCCTACAACCCAAATGCTGTGCGCTCTAGTTTTCCAAATTTCCCCACCACGGGTGACTTGTATGTAACTAATGCAAAGCCTCCCCTCCAATGTGACCGGTTCATGTGGTGGAAAGAACACGGGGTTAATAGCAGCCCTGGGTTCCGAAGCCTTATCCCTGAGCGGCTGTGTGACCTGGCCTTCAAAGGTCAAGTCTCGCTGCCCTCTTGACCAATGAGACTCAGGTTCCGCCTGCGCCCACCTGACCGTACCCTCTGCTCACGCAGCCGCGTCTTCTGAGCCCGTCTTTGCCTTTGACCCTGTCATTCGCTACCTTTTCACTTGGGCTTTTCTCTTGCGTATTTTTTTTCTCCTTGCTTATTTTCTCCTCCCTATAGGATAAAACAGGACCTCCCCACCAAAACATTTGTTCTTTCGATCTCATCACCATCCTATTTTCTGAGGCAATCCTGTGCCTAGAGTGTTCTGCATGTTGTAAAATGCTCTTTGCCTCTCAACTCTCTTACAGGCTATGCCAGGCAAAATTCTTCCCTTTGTCTCTTCCCACCTGGACTGGGACTAATATCACCTTCACGAAGTGTCCCTGTGACCTCCAAGGCTGACTAATACTTTTCTCCATTGTGTTCCAGAGCTCTTCTTCACTTGCTTGTTTCAAAGCACTTACTGCTTCGAATCCAGCTGTTTCGTAACTCCCTCCTCTGTCCGGCTGTCCACCCGTTCAGAAGACAGCAGATCTCTGCCTTCGAGTTTACCGTTTGCTTAGGGAGACAGCCAAAAAGGAACAAATCACATAATGAAAACTTTACATGATCATGTAAAATTGTGCCTCTTTTATGCACTGACATTTTTTTAAGGACAAGGAATCTATCTCATTTACCAGTGTGGGCCTGTACTGATGTTACTTGATAAATATCTTTTTTTTACATTATCTACTATTGTTTGTTTTGAGAATAAATAAATGTACTGAAAGCCTGACGGAGATTATCTACATTATCTACCATTGTTTGTTTGGAGAATAAATAACGTACTTAGTAATTTATTGTAAAGGCATTACCGTTTAACATGTAAATTCCCTGTAACAGTCTTTAAAGTGCCTGCAACTTCTTTCCTTCCAAATATTTAGGTTTTTTCCCTAATTCTGTCCCTTTACTTATTGTTTTAATTTTAAGATAATTTTATTTTATTGTTTTAAGAACACCTAACATGAGACCTACCCTCTTAATAGTCTAGTTCTGTCTCTCCAAAGCTGAGACGGTTTAGCCACAAAGCATTCTTTGTCCCCTCAACTACAAACCAGCCTACCCTATGTTTAGTCATTTCCAATTCATTTTTCTACTATCAGCAGCGTCTTCCCCTATGAATGTATTTTATCAAAGTGTCAAACATCAAGGTGAGGTGCCCTTAACTCTGTCAATGTCTCCCATGGCCTCATTTGGTCATTTTGAATCAGGAAGAGAAAACCAAACTGGAAGAGAAGTGCACACCACCCATTCCTGAGTTGCTTGTGTTACAGGAAAGGACCAGCCCAGGGAGTCTGTGAACAGGAGTGGTCTCATGCCACAAGGACAGGAGGCAAAGTTATGGCCAGGACTTGGGAACACATACAAGACTTAGAAGAAATTGAAGGCTGGGGCAGCCAAGTACAGTGCAGTGTAGATCTCAAAGAAAAAGAGCATCTGAGCATGGATTTTCTGTAAGGATTCTCCCATCTGTGGGGAAGGCCCAAAGATGGAGTAGGGGAATTACCTCTAGGGACTTGTTGCAAAATCAGGAGCATGGGGAGCAGCACCTGCCTAGGGAAACGATTGCAATGTGCCCCTGGGGGCACTCTCTCTGCCTCTCCCCAAGTGTGGGGGTCACGGCACCAGGTAGGCCCTGTTGGAATAGAGTGAAGTGAGACTCCTTGACTCCTCAATGTGCTCACAGCAATTGTTCCGGAGCCTCTGAGGACCCTGCATCCTTGTTGTATGTGGAAGCTGACATGGAGCATGGAGCCTACAGTCTGTCCTATAGGGTCACTGAGCCCTCAGTTCCTAGAAGGAAGGGCTGCAAGACTCATGCTCCATGATCATTTTCAAAGAAGCTTGGTTTCCCGACCCTGCAGTCTCCCCAATTTCCTCTCATCTCTCAGGCTGTATCTTCTTAGTTCTCATTGCTGGTTCCTCAACAGGCCAGTCTCTCAACACTGGATCCCCCAAGGTACGGGCCTGATCCTCGTGGTGGGGCTCCCTGCAACTCTGTCAGGCTTTCAGTACATTTGCATGTAAGTGAACGTACGTCCTAAGCTCTCCCCTCTCCCCTGAATCTCAGAGTCATATAACCACTGTGTAGCCAGCATCTCCAGATGGACCCCTGAAGAGTATCTCAGAGTTAACACAGCCAGATGAAAATCATCCTCTTCTGCCATAAATCAATACCCCACAGCCTCCCATGTCAGTAAATGGGGAAGTACAAAGCAGTGGAGGCACCTTGACTCCCCTCTTCATCCCCCATATCCGGTCTGGCCAAACGTGCTAATGGCCCTGATTTTAAATAAATCCACAGTCTGTTTCTCAGCCCTCCACTACTATCACCAGGCCCCAAACTGCGTTGCTCAACCGAGTTACCGCAGTCTCCTTCCTACAGGTCTCCCTCCTGTTCGATCTGCAGCCAGAAACCCTCCAGTGGGTTTCCCTTTCCTCAGAGGAAAATCCTCCCTCTGGCCTGGGCTCCTGTCCTCTCCATGGCCCCTGCCTGCCTGGGCTTCTCCCTGGGTCCCCCGGACATGCCGACGCCTCGTGACTTTGTGTGCTCTTCCCTATGCCTAGAATGCTGTTCCCTGCACAGCCGCAGGGCTCACTCCCTCCCTTTTGTCAAGTCTTGGCTCGATGCCTCTGTGTCAGCAGGGCATTCCCTGACCTCAGCCATTCCCCTGCTCCTCAGCTTACTTTATTATTCTTGTGTCTTATTTTTCACAAAAAATAGTCACCTTCTGACATGCAATCCAAATACTTATTTACCTTGTTTCTAATTTCAGTTTTACAAAAGCAGGAATTTCTTATCTCATTGATAATATTCATGGATCCAGAATAGTGCCTAACACACATTAGGTGCTAATGAAAAAATCTGAATGAATGTGTTCTGAGTACTATAGAAGGAACCAGACTGAGACACAGGCACTCAAGGTTTTTGAAAGATAACAGGCTAAAAGTCTTGAAAACACTTGATAATTCCTATAAAATAGATTTACATAAAAGAATGCAATGGAATGAGCACTTCATTCTGGCTGGGGGTCTGAGTTCAAAGGATGAGAAAATACCTGCCCAGGGAACTTCTACTGTCACGGAGCAGGCAGGCGGTCCTTACAGATGAGTTAAATTAGAGTGCTTGGTAAACTCTCCCAGCCCCCTGGTCCTCGGCTTGCTCCGGGTTTAGGTGGCTGGGGTCACCAGAGGAAGGGCAGATAAGACCAGGGACTGTCCCTTAGTCAACTGAGGTGTGAAAACAGCTAACAGGTAACTGAAACCTCAAAGCAGACCTCAGATAAAGGGGACTACTGTGTAAAGTCAGGGCAAAGATGCGCAGATGGATGTCGGTCCTTAAAATACTGATGCAGACATTCGCCGGATAACATAAACAGGATGACAATGAAGTGGCAGGGTGAATGAAGCTTTCCGCATCGTTCATGGGGGGTCATTTGAAAAAAAATAGGAAGATAGTTCAATTTAAGATTCCTTCTCTTTCAAGTTTGGGGCTTACCATGCTTTCCCCCTAGGATAAAAACTGTGCCAGCAAGACTGGTCCCCACATGGGACCCCAAGTGCAGTCCCATAGCCCCAGCCTAGGCAGGTAGGAGGAGAGGGGGCCGTCGCAAGGCACCTCCCCATCCTCCCCTCCATCCCCAGCCCCACCTCCATACCTAAACAGTACCTAAGACACTGGTTTTTCAAATTTAATTATTTTTTGCAAGCTTACTTTGCTAACAAAATTTCTGCTTGTTAGCATGATTTATATTTCAAATTAGATGAAATAATGTGCTAGGAAAATTAACAGAGGGCACATTTTATTTTCTTCTAAAATTAGGTATTTGTGAACATACAAAAAATTGAATGTATGTGGTCTGATCATATACTAACATAATATACAAAAATAAAGCATAGCATTTTTATCCCCATTATGGTGGAATTTTATAGCTCTCATTATTTTATTTTACTTGATTTTTTTTGGCTAGGAATGCAAGCTTCAAGCAAAAAAATGCAGAATATTGACTAAGTAGTTGAAGTAAAAAGAGTCACTTTGAACTCAATTCTATAAATTTATTTAGCTTGAATTGTCAAGATGCTTCTGTTACTCAACCATGTTTAATTTCTTTAGCAGATACCATCTATAATAAAATACAGTACTTATCAAAGATCAGCTAAGGTGATGCAGTGATCTTCTTTTAAAGATTTTTTTTAAGTAAGGCTATTTTAAATATTTCTTTCTCAAACATGGTAAAGATTTTGGTGAGGCAAATATTCATGAATTGTCTGAATTTTATTTTTGTATTTTTCTACGATCAAAATAAGACAATTTGTGTCATTTTCTTTAATGCTTTTAGTTTTACGATGCTGTTTGACTAAATAAATATAAAACCACATATATTTCATTAATGTATATACTTAAGAAAGTATTTTGAAGCATTACTCAAATTAAAACAACAGTGTGGCTTTAGTTTGCTTATTAGTTAATTATTGAACAGCAGCAATAGCAAATCTCCCTTTGAATCTAAATTCTTTCTGAATTCTTTGAGTATCTTCATTCTAAAATCCACATAATGTTCATCTCTTTCTATCTTTAATTTTCTAATTTTATCTTACTTGATATTATCAACTTTTAGTCTTTTGGGGAAATCTCTAGTCTCCATTATATTATGTTTTTATAAGAAGCCAGGGAATTATTTATTTATTGTATGGCTAAATTGTCAATACACATTAAATTAATTGTTTAGTCAATCTATAGGCAATTAAAAGGAGTTTAGAGTTTAGTAGACCTACATTATATAACTAAAATACATTGTCTTTGGTTATGAATTGGAAGAAATTTATATTTTGTATTATTGTGGTGTATATTTTGTGTTTTAGTCAATGATTGAACAGTTGTTTCTTTAAGAAAGTTGGTTCATGTGAGGATTGAATTACCTTTAGAGCTACATGATTGTTCTGCATTCTTGGAGAGTTGAGTCTGGGACTGATTGTTTCATAATGTCATTGTCATTTCATCCATCAATCTTTGTGTGCACCAATTAGGATATCTTGACTCATCAGTTTTTGCTAACTTACCTCCTGTCTCCTTCTGGGCTGTCAGGCAAAGGCACACCCTCAGTGGCCAGGGCCGGGGTGAGGGGGGGCTGGACACAGAAGCTCCCAAGGATCAGTGAACTCTTGCCCCAAGGAGGATGCATTTAATAGGTGGCTTTTGATGCATCTCCTGGAGAAAGGCAATTTCCTAGGTTCATGTTTGCACTGAAGTTCA
This sequence comes from Lepilemur ruficaudatus, assembly GCA_963574885.1. Taxonomy (NCBI): domain Eukaryota; kingdom Metazoa; phylum Chordata; class Mammalia; order Primates; family Lepilemuridae; genus Lepilemur; species Lepilemur ruficaudatus. Next base: position 23,031 of record CAUYRT010092766.1, on the reverse strand, counting down.
TCTTTATATGCTTACATCTGGGTGGGTTCAACTTCAGTGACATTTACTGAACATGTTACTAAGACACAGGCCTTATATTATGCACATGAGATACAAAAATGAACAAGAAACAGTCTCTTTTGTAGATGTTTCCAGGTTACTGGGGGAGACGATTGTAACTTAGAGAGTTAAGTTTTGTAATCCAGGTAAATGCCAAACGCTATGTTGGCATGGAAACAGTGTGTTGTGACAGTGTCACCAGAATGACGTCACGAAGGAAGTTGTGTTCACGCAGCACGAGGGGCGACTGGAGGTTTGTGGGACATTTCGTAACTCCATTTACTGTTACCGCACGGTTTGGAGGAAGTTTCCTATTATTCCTCTCCTTATTACAATGTGGCTTTTAATGGCTTGATTGTTTTATGAAAAAATTCTGTGGTGGATGTTATGCAATTAATTTATCATTCATAAAACTTAATCTCAATTAAATGAGGGAAAAAACATCTATTAGCTCTGGCCTTATGAAAAAAATTCTCTCCTCTTACAAACTGATATTATCAAATAGCCTTGTCAAGGGACCCGGTGTTCCATGGGAGCAAACCAACCATCGATAAACAGCAACACCTTATTAGATCCTGAATTTACGATACAAGTGCTAGAAGTTTACATGATAGGTTTACTGTTGGACACGCTATGGCTGTACAAACATGGATGTGGTCACAAAGTTTCTAAGACATGGCTGAGAGAGATGGCACATGACTTTCACAGATTATCCTTGTGGAATGAACAATAGCTCCACAGTCCTCACTGCTAAAAGTAAATGTGTTGTTTACGGTGGCCCATTAACTGTCTTAGGAATCTTGAGGACTATTTCAAATTAATGCATAGGGTTTTAACCTTTCCTCAGGGTTCCGTCTCCTGAACTCCTAAACCTGCTGTCCAAGTAGACAGGTGCAGACTGTCTGTCTCCTGCAGCCCAGTGTGCCGGGAACAATCCTGTTAGATGTAAGGGAGGCAGGACTGGGCGGGGGAGAAACTGAACCACAGTGGCAGCCCCAGCCCGTGTACAGAGAGCGCTGTGCTTGATTGCTTTTCAGAGGTGGCCCTGCCTTCCGAAGGGGAAAGATGGGCTGTCCCATGGGGACAGGATCTGAGGTTAGATGGCTCTCTGGCTGAGGGCAGCTCCCACAAATGGATTCAGCTAAGCCCCATCGGCTCCCAACACTCTCAGCAGGTGGGGAAGTGAGTGCCCCGGCCCTGGAGGGAGGAGAGGGGAGTGCACACCATCCACACCTTCCCGGCTCAAATCCTTCTATACCTGCTTTCTATATTACGTTCATTGCCTGCCTGCTCTTCTACCCATTTGCTTCATCCTTGCCAAGTGTCCCTGCTGTCTCAGATGGCTTACTTCATCCCCAAGGGACCTGGGCCACAGGTCACCATGTCCTTCAGGATCTCTGACTGCTAACCTATTGATTTGCTGCTAAGTTTGGGCCAGGAACAGCCAGGAGACACCCCAGCAGATCAGTTGGGGACTATATATATATCCAGTGATCAGTGTCAGTTACCCTCCCGGGATGGTGACTTTTTCCTTGTCTGCTGATCTCACAGCATGAGAAACCCAAGTGACTCAGAGAAAGACTGAGCTTGAAGTTCCATAGGACTCTCACTGTGTGCCCCCACAGAAGCATTCTCCCTCTGGAAACCAGGGTCTTTAGGCCCAGATAACCTAGATTTGGGAGTAGGGAATGTACACAGCCTTCCAGTTGGTCACTGGGAGTTATGGTATAAACCAAGCTACTCCTAATTCCATCTTTTAGCTTTTGGACTCTTATACTCAAACTGTTGAGGACATGACATTCTCTAATGGTTTTTGATTAAGAGTGCACATTGCCTCCCAGGAAGACACCCATCCTGGCAGAGTATCACCTCCAAGCTAGCATCTCAGTTGTGCTTTCAAGAAGTCATTTCATCACTTCACCAGGCTGGCTTCTTTCTGGGCTGTCAAGAATCCTGTGACAGATTGTGTTCCCATGGTTATTGTTCTAAATTCGTCCCTTGGTCCAATGAAACGTATGAGGATTTCTTGATGGAGCAAACCTTCTGCATGCCCTGGATAGTGGTTTTGGGTGAGGCGCTGAAGGCAGGGAAGGTGAAACCATACCCAGAATATGTGTCCATCCCAGTCAAGTTGAATTGCTGCCTCTTCCAAAATAAAATGGTTCAGTGGCTGGTTGGTTTCCTCAAGGAAAGGTGCCATGTTGGGGGATCAACATGTATTTCTTTTGCTGGCAGCTTGGACATTGGCCTGTGGGAGTAACTCTCTCAGTCTTGGTGACAGTCTATGCATTGGGCCCATTCAGTGCTTCCATCTTTGCCACTAATGCTACTCCATCAGTGACCCTACTGTGCCAGACCTGGGAAGGCTGAAAGCAGAGGCAGGGCAACTCCACCTGACCTGGTCGTTCTGTCTGGCAGGTGGCTTAATGCCTCTTCCTAGTATGTGCTCTCTGGTGGGTGTTGCCATGCAAGATTAAAACCATCACACTTATCCTAACTCTCACAAATCCACCTTCATACCTCTGTCTCGGACCTCTTTGTATGTGATCTTCCAGCTAAACCACTCATCTCCTGTCCCTGTCTGACTAGCTAAGCTATTCCCTTTGCCCATGGGTCCATAATTTCTTACGTTGGCCCCTTTTCTCTCCACACAAAGAAAAAACAGATGACCCCTGTTCTTCCCTGTAGCTCTGCCATGGGGAAAATTCTTCTCTCTGCTCCTTCCAGAGCCACCCTTAAGTGGTGACCTGCAGACCATTTTCAGAGTGACTCAGATGTTGAGCCAACACATTTACAAACTAAGCTCACCCTTTTCTTCCTCGGTGGCTGGTGTCCAGGACCCCACACACGCCCACCTGTGGCAGTTGAGGGTGAGGTGCGCAGTGGTGGATGTCACCGGAGTCTGGGCTGCCTGCCGTGCAGCATCCTTGTTCCCTACAGATTTGCCTCAGTCTAATGCGGCACCTTCCATCCTGTGGTGGATGCTTCTAGACCTGCTTGGCGTCATGACTTGGTGGATCTAACAGAATCTAGCTCATAATGGTCAGCTTTGAGCTCGTGGTCAGGGATTCCATCTCAAATCGGCTATTTTTCCAGTAGTGTGTAATTCTTGGCTGCAAGTGACATGTGGGTCAGCACTGTGATTCTTTTATTAGACCTTGCCATAAATTCCATCAGTGTCTTTTCTTGCTGCAGATGCCTGTAAACAAACCATTGGCATTACCAGGTGGTGCAGGCCAGCAGCAGCGCTGCCCATGATGCGCCTGGTCCTGCTCTGAGGTCCGCTGTGGAACTGTCTACTTACAGCATCATGTCAGTGCTCAAAATGTTTTGTATTTCAGATTTTTGGATTTGGGGATGCTCAACCTGTACTAATCTTTGCCATTCCCTCCAGAATATAATATTCTGGATCTACTCTTTTGGTGATGGGAAAGGAGAAGTTTTAGAGGATTCCACTTATGGATCCCACTTCATTAGCTCTTACCCGCCTAGCCAAGAAGCCAGCGTGTATCGTTCCCACTACACATGCAGAGGCCAGGGCACAACTGCGAGGCAGGTTCTTGGAGCCATAACCCCCAGTGGGCCACTCTAACAAAGGGCCATGATGAAGCTTCAGTCCCTCAGTATCAACTCAGACACTGTGTGCAACAGTTCCTGAAATGCTTGTGCAGTATTTTTTTCCCCAAGGTGGTTATTCCCCAAGTAAATGGCCACGAGTCCTTATGGGAAGGGACTGGGGGATATCACCATGTATACCTGACTTGATGCTGCAGAGACCTTCTTCAAGGGGCCATGGCTTCTCTTTCAGTCATTGGGTTCTGAGTTTGAGAACTGCCTCAGGCCCAGATAATTGACAAAAGATCACGATATTAATTGGTATGGATTTCCTAGCTTATGTAAGAGGTCCATTCTAGAGTGCCCACTTCTCTAAATCTTTTGATTCCTTCTTTATCCTTTGCGTTGACAGTTCTGGAACTTCTGATTAGTGTGAGCCATTGCTTTTCTAGGCTTCCAAGGGCCAATCTAGGAGCATGTTAGCACCATCTCCCAGGGTCCTTGACAGAGTGTTAAATCCTGTAACATGGGGGATGGCCCCCGCACTACCTTCCCTTAACCAGGCTGATATTCCGTCCCTTTGATCCAGCACTCCCGGATCAAGCCCATCTGCACTCCTCCAGCTCCTGCCACGCACATTAGCTAGATCCTGCACCTCCCTTGGCATGTGCACCTTTCACCCTTAGCAAACCAGAGGATGTTGCATATTGACCTTGGTTATTGTTCAGGGGGCGAGGAGGGGAGACAGAAACATGTATGCCCTTGCAAAATAGAAATCTCTGCATCATCTTCAACATGATACAGAGAGAAGGGGACTACTTCTGGGGCTAGGGGGTCCAGGGCTCTCTTAGGATTCAATATATTTTAGTGTATCCACCAAAACGTCCCCATCCTGATGCCATATGCAGAAAGCATTTCAAATTTAACGTGCTCCATATTGAAATCCTGAGCTCTAACCCTCCCAAATCCTGCTACTTCAAGTCTTTCTCATCTCAGCAAAGGTAACTACATGATTCTGATTCTTAAGCCAAAAACCTTGCAGTCATGCTTGACTCTTTACTTTCTTTTACATCTCACGTCTACTCTCTCAATAACTCTATTTTGCTTCCTCTTCCAAGTATATTCAGAGTCTGACCACTTCTTACCACCCCCACTGGTATGGCCATAGTCCAGCTCACCCATCGTCTCTCACCTGGATTATCTCTGTAACTTTCTGACCACCCTCTTTGTTTCTAACCTCACTGCCTGAAGCCTGTTCTCATCACAGAAGCCAGGGTAATCCTACCTAAATACAAATCAGCACCTGTCACTCTGTCAAAATACCGTGAAGTCTTCACACCTCACTAAGAGTGGAAGTCCCTAAAATGGTCTGCAATTCCCAGCGTAATCAGGATCCATTATTTCTCTAACCTTGTCTCCTGTCATTCTCCCACTCACTCAAATCTCTGTGTTCACCCTGAAACATGCCAAGGCACAGTGCTGCCTCAGGACCCTTGCATTTGCTTCTCCTGCTGCCTGAAATCTGTGCCCCACTGTTCCTGCATGCTTTCTCCCTTAGCTCTTTCAGATCTTTTCTAAGATTTAATCTTTTCTTTTTTTTAAGACAGAGTTTCACTCTGTCACCTGGGCTAGAGTGCCATGGCATCAGGCTAGCTCACAGCAACCTCAAACTCCTGGGCTCAAAGGATCCTTCTGCCTCAGCCTCCCAAGTATCTGGGACTATAGGTGCATGGCACCATGCCCAGATAATTTTTTCTGTTTTTAGTAGAGATTGGGTCTCACTCTTGCTCAGGCTGGTCTTGAACTCCTAACCTCAAGTGATCGATCCTCCTGCCTCAGCCTCCCAGAGTGCTAGGAATACAGGTGTGAGCCACCTCACCCAGCTGGATTTAATCTTCTTAATGGGGCTTTTTCTGACCATTCTATCTGAAACGCCAACCCTTTGCCAGCATATACTCCTTATTCCCCTTTTTTGTTGTTTTCTTTTTTTTCAAAGCACTTATTTTCAAACATTCTATGTATTTTGCTCAATTAAAAAATGTTCTGTATCTTTCTCTATGATAAAACTCTAGGAAGAAAGACTTTTTTTCAATTTTATTCAGTGCTATATCCCTAAAATTAGAACACTGCTAAATAAATATTTATTTGGGGTTAATTACATATTTATTGAATAAGTAAATCAATATTTCCAAAGGCATCTAAACTGGAAGTATGGTACTGTCCATATAAATTGATTTTGCTGAATGATTGTTGAGTTTGGTTTTACCTGGACGTATGCAAAAGGAATAAAAAGTCAATTGCAGTAACTAATAATCACTATTCTAAGCATAAATCGCATTTGTTTTAGACATGTAGTGTGGGAATGCAAATGAACTCAGACATGGTTCTTTACTTTAAATAATTTAAGTGTTGAGTAATTAGGCCAAACATGCACATGGATATAACTTGAGAACATTTGCAAAACACACTTTCAACCAAAAAAATAAAAATAGAAAGGTCACTTTCATCTCTCTTTAATCATGCCTCATCTTGCATTTAGTGCATGAAAAATGCCTGTCCTTTCCTAAGTCAAAGAAAATTTTCTCCACTAATATCTCAACATATTGGTCTATTCTCCTTTAAGAAAAAGTTGAGGATTGTAATTGTAAACCAAATAAAGTTCATCAATTGGCGTTAATTCTAACCTCTACAAAAGTCAGACTGATAATTTGGAAAACTTTTTATGTTCTTCCATCACTGGTGGTGTTCATTCTCTGGATTCAGTCGTAATATCTTTTCATTAAATCATTGAATGGTATGATTCATGAATGGTATGATCCAATAAACTAGTACAGCTAGTTTAAAGGATAATAATAGATAATAATAGGCAGAATTTAGGTCCAGAATGCCTGGGTTCAAATCTGGGCTCTTTCATTAATGGCTGTTTGATAGCTGACAAAGTAGCCCCTCTGAGCTTTAGAGATAAAACAGTGCCAACCTGAGAGTGTCATTACAGGACTGCCGTGGGTTGCTACACACGTAAATGACTTAGAACACTCCCGGGCACGTTGTAAGTGCTGACTAAATCTTACCGGTTATCATTAGCTCCACTGGCTTAAGAATTTATACTTGAAGTCAGGACCTTTGATCTTGAGCCTATCAATACTTTGGCAATTAAAGAAATTTGCAATTCACCTGGGCTGAATGTGATACCAAATGGACCTGTTAATATTCTTTACAGAAAAATGCACAAATTATGTGGGTATAGCTTTACGAATTTTTACTAGGTGAACACACTCATGAAACCACCACCCAGAACTAGAAGCAGACCTTATCAGCATCCCAGAAGTCCCATTCCCACATCCCACAGTTTCCCCCCTCACTCAAGTAACCGCCCTCCTGACTTCTCCCACGTGGATTCACTGTGCTGGTTTCGGGTTTTATGCAGGTACCCCTTTCCTGTCTGGATTCTTTCATTCAGCAATACGCTTATGGAATTCATCAGCGTCATTCATACCAACAGTTGCCTTTTTCTCACGGCTGTAGCTTATTCAAAGGTGTGAAGATTCCACCAGGCTTTCCTCATTCTACAGTCAAAGGATGCTGTGATGTTTCCAGTTTTGGACAGATTACTGCTATGAACTGAACATACCTTTTGGTGCACATGTGGACACACTTCTTCTGGGTGTAAATGTAAGAGTGGAATTTCTGGGCTGTAGGTTAGATATATGTTCAGCTTTAGTAGACACAGCCCAGCAATTTCCAAAGCAACCATACCAATTTACTGCACCAGAGTTGCAGCTGCTTGACATCTTCACCAACATTTGGGGTTGTCAGTTTTTCGTTTTAGCCATCCCAGTGGGCATGAGCGGTACCAATTGCGAGTTTTTGCATTTATCTGGAGGCGAAAGAGTCTGAGTGCCTCTTCATTTGTGTGTCTGCCAAGTGTTCTTTTGTGAAGCGACTGCCCAAGCCTTTTGCCTAAGTTTTAAATTGGCAGTCTGTCTATTTCTTATTCCTTTATGTACTCTATCTCCAAATTGTTCGTATATTCTGTATATAAGTCTTTTTTTGATGATGTATTGCAAATACCTTCTCCCACTCCCTGGCTTGCTTTTTCACTCATAATAATCTTTTGACAACTATTTTAAAGAGCATAGCATACACATAACAGAGTGTCCATATGAAAAGGGCAGAGCTCAAAGACACTCTACAGCCTGAAGATGCTTATGTGAACTGATCAAGAAATAGAATACTGACAGGACACTCCCTGTACTGGTTGGTATTCTGATAAAGCAAGGTTTTCATTTTAATGTGTTCTAACTTATCAATCTTTTTCTTTAAATCAGTGTTGCTTATTACCTGCTTGAAAAATCTTTGAATACCCCAAAGTCATGAAGATATTGTCTCACATTTTCTTCTTGGAGATTTATTATTTTACAGGGCAAGTTTTAAATCCATAATCCTTCTGGAGTTGTTTGTTGTATATACTATGAGGTACAAGTAGAGAAATCTTTTTTTCAGACAGATATCCAATTGACCCGGCACCATTCACTGAAGAAACACCTTTTCCCCAATGACACCTTTGTCATAAATTGACTGTATATGTGTGGTTGTATTTCTGGACCCAGTAGATGGAACATCTGTTCTGTTCCATTGTTCTGCTTGTTTGTGTTTTCTCCAATAACACCGTATCTCAAGGACTGTAGTTTTATGATAAGCTCTCACATCCAAGACTGTAAGTCTTCCAACTTTGTTGTCGTTCTTTTTCAAGATTGTCTTTGCTGTGCTCGTTCTTTTTATTTCCACAGAGATTGTAGAATTAACATGTTAATTTCTAAAAAAAAAATCGTCTGGAGGTTTTGATAGGGATTGCATTGAATCTAATAGAGAAATTTGTAGAGAATTCAAATCTTGCTATACTGAGTCTTAGTCCACGAACATTTTACATCTCTCCATTTATTTAGGTGTTCATTAATTTTTCAGTGTTCTTTATTGTGTGTAGGTCTTGCACATTTGATAGATTTATTCCTGTGTATTTCATATTTCAATACTATTATAAATCTATTTTCTAATTGTTTATTGTTGGCTTATATAATTGCAATTAATTATCAAATAGTGAACTCACTGAATTTGCTTACTTATTTTAAAATTGTATCTGTAGATTCTTTTGGATTTTCCTCAAACACAATTTTGCCTCTGCAAATAATAATAGTTTAATTTTTTCTTTTTCAGTCATCATACTTTTGTTTTTTTCTGTCGATCTTCTTAGTCTTCGTTCAAATTCGTACTTCTCAGCCTCTTTCAATGAGTCTGTGATGTTCTGCCTAATTAGAAGAAATCAGTAGGAATACCTGCTATGAATTTTCCATGAAAATACTGGAGCATGTAAATGTTTTCCTTGGACTCAGAAGCTCATAACCTTTATTTATTTTTCTATTTTATTCTTTTGGGAGGTGTGCACAGAATATATCTATTGCTAAATCTACATTTTAAAAATTTGTTACGTATCTTCTGATAAATTGCAATGAGAATTTATTACTGAGGAAGACGAGCTGAAATACTGCTTATTGGACAGGTTTTGGGGATTCACTGTTTCGGGGCTTCTTGTAGCTTTCATGAAACCTGAAAGGTCAATGAGTTTGACTTCTAAAAACACACTTCCAGCACTGGATCTATTATTAATGTTATCTAGTTATGGTTTGCCTAGATGATTTTTCAGTAACAATTTCGGTCATATGTTGTCATCAAAAGGAATGACAATTCAAATTAGAGTTCAATTTTCTAAATGGAAGCATTTCTCAAATATGTAACCAAAAAGTTTCTCTCAGGTAAAAATATGGATTCTTTAAAGATGTTTTAATAAAATCAAAACCTGAAATACAGCATTGAAAGATATTTGGTGCATTGATAAAGTTCCCTGGGGGACTCTGGATGTTTAAAGCAACAGTTTGATTGAATAGAACAATAAATGCAGGACTGAGTGCATTTTTTCTCTTTCTTTCTCATCTACTAGAAAAATATAGATAATAGAGCTCATTTATTTCCTTAACATTTCAGAGCTCCGCAGATGGGAAAACACAACCCAGTGGAAATGATTTCTGGCAACCTTGAGAAGATATGTTAGCATTTTGTGGCATTTCTCTCAGTGACATGTAAAGCATGGCTTTCCCTCATTGCAGTGTCACAGTGAAGTGTCACAATAAAGCCAAAATAGTGTGCCCTCAGGGAAAACTAGGAAAAGGGACCATTTTCCATGCACACACAAAGGGTAATATTTATTATAAAGCCTTTCATTATAGTTCCAAATGCTGCCTGGGCCGTGGATACTTTCCAATGGAGAAATGCACAGAATGTGAGATTTAAAGCAAATTTTGTGTGTAAATCTAACACAGTTTATGTAAATATAAGTAATATGTTAAAAAGTGAAATGCATTTATGGACACGCACGGATGCATCAATCTGGGTAGTGTGCCAGGGAGAGTTGGTGACGCTGTGAAGTGACAGCGTTAGGTGGTGTCAATGGCATCCGAAGAGCCCTGAGCCAGGAGTCAGAACAGCCCTATCTTTACCTATTTTTGCCACTACCAGCACAGATGTTATCTCTTTTATCCACAGAACATGTGATATAGAAATTATTATCCCTATTTGGTAGATGAGGAATTTGATATTCCGGAATGATCAACTCTTCATTTCAGATTACACAGCTAGTATTACTTAAGCAATTGCATATACCCTTATTATTAAATATAATAATTTATTGTAAGCTGAGCCCATACTTTGATAAAAACCCCTTTTTTGATATCCCCTTCATCCTACCTTGCACAGTGCCCGTTTGGACCCAAATATTAAACTCTTCACTGCCAGCGAGTGCCATCTCATTGGGCTCATTTGTTGCTCCAGGCCGTGGACATTTGGGGAGGGTCTTAGTTATGTTTTGCAATGTGTTTTTCATTGCTGCAACTAGTATCTTCTTCGGACAGAATGACTGTTTTTTATATCCCCACCCAAATCACCAGGCAAGGCCTCGCAGCAGGCAGCTTCCTTCCTGGCAGAGAGGTCACAGATTCATCCGGGCCCTACTTCAGTGAATTGTCAAGTGCATCCAGAAATTACCCAAATCTATAATCCTGATCGGGCAACAGGAAGAAAGGGCATGTGCTTTGGGGCCCAGTAGTCTTGGCTTCAAACATCGGCCCCAGCAATTACCAGTTATGTGATTGTGGGAATGTTACTTGTCTTTATAAGTAAATTTGGACGATAATATTAACAAGATACAGTTTGTAAGGATCTCACAGGTAGTATGAATTAAGCCCCTTTCATCACCCCAATCATCAAACAAAGAAATGACATTTTCCTGACTAACCAGTCCCTTATTAACCACCCCTGCCACCTCCGGTCTCGTTGATCAATGCCTCCTGGTGCCAGCAAACCTTTTCCTCCTCCTCTTCCTCCTTTCTTCTTCCCCTCTCTCCTTCTTTTTAATTTTTTTTTTTTTTTTTTGGTAAGAACATTTAGCATGAGACCTACCCTCCTAACAAATTTTTCAGTCTGCAATACGCTATTGTTGACTCTGGGTACACTGTTGTGCCACAGAGTTCTATAGCTTATTCATCTTGCTCGACTGCAACTTTGTGCCTGCTGATTGGTCATTCCTCATTTCCCTGCCCCCAGCCCCCGGCAAACATGATCCCACTCTTTGATTCTACGAATTTGACCACTTTAGATGCCTCAGATAAGTAAGATCACACAGTTTTTGTCTTTCTGTCTTGCTTATTTCCCTTAGAATAATGTCCCCACGCTTCGTCCATGTTTTGCATAGTGCAGCATCTCTTACTCGTTTAGGGTTGATTAGTGTCTCATTGCGTGTACGCACCACCTGTATTTCCCTTGTCCATTCGTCTGTTCAGGGACACTTGGGTTGTTTCCGTATTTTGGCGATTGTGGATAATGCTGCAGTGAACATAGCATTGCAAGGAACACAGAAAATAGTACAGAGGGGCCTTAAAACTAAAACTACCACGTGAACCAGCAGCCCCACTCTAGGTGTTGATGTGAAAGAACTGAAATCAGGATCCAGACAAATCTTCATTTTAATACATTTCATTAGCCTCTTTCCCAGGACCAACATTATGCTTAAATCACTATGGCTTTTAGAATCCACTTTCTTTCCCTGTTTTAATATCTGAAAGATATAGGAGCCCCTTCCTTATTCTACAAATCTTCTTGGTTCATTACAAATGGCTTAGTGATCTTACTTATGTGCTTTCTGAGGACTTTTTTTTCTGGTGGAAATTCATTTGATTTAGGACACTTTAACTCCTTTAGGAAGTTGAACTCTCTTCACACAACTAGGAACTTTATTTCCCTTTGGTATGTTTCCTCTGCCCCTCCCCGCTGCAAAGCCAGTCTCCTTTGACAGAGAAGGCAAGTGACAGGTGCCTGGCTGCTGGGCTGTCTCCCCTCACCTCACAGGCTGTGTGTTTCCTTACCAACCAGCAGGTTCTGTCCATGCAGGTCCCCACCTTCTGCACAATCGTCCTATAAAGGCCATTTTTCCTCTCATCATCATCTGATGGTTACATAAAATTTGGGCTTATCAGAGAAATTTTGTGAAAGCACATTAGTTGATTTAGAAACTTCACTCTTCTCTTAACCATCAGGATAATTTGCAGTTCTCCAACTTTTACTCTTTCTTGAGAGATTTCCAACTCTTAAATTATCTCTCCTTCCAGTAGCTTTTATTTTCTCAGAAGGAATGACACCTCCCCCTCCTCACCTTGCAAGCTTTTTAATCTATTCCACTAAATTCAAGAGTTCACGTATGATTGTTCCCAACTCATTTTCATGAACAAGTCACTTTCTTTGCATTGATGTTTGTAAGAGAACAATTGAAGGCCTTCGTTTAGTATTAAAAATGTTACTGGCATTCAATCTTCTTTCAGAGATGGGTAAGTAATATTCTGTTACTCCAAGTCTAGAATTCTCTCCTCTGGATCTTTTCATCTAGAGCTCCAGCATTTTTCTTCAAAGACCATTTAATACATATCTCTTATAGACTGTTGGCTAAACGCTCTGATTTTCATGGCTCTTGCCAAGAGAATGTTTGTCTTGACTTCACACAGAGCGTGATCCGCACTAATTCCGAGTGAGCGCCACGGAAGAAATCTACTTTGAAGGGGCCACCCTCAGGAGCATTTTCAAATAAAGCCATGAGAACAGGAGTGAGGATAAACTGTTGTCCTTTTTTTTTTTTTTTTTTTTTTTGTGAAATCCACTCTTCCTTCTCCTCCTTTTATTTGTTCTGTGAGCCAAGTGAGTGAGAATCAAAAGGCAGAATGCCATGGAGCATCTTTCCACTTTTGCTTGATTTTGGTGACTGGAGATGGGTGACCGGATGTTCATAGCTCGCTCCTCGCTCTGTGCGCCTTTCTTTCAAGTCAAAGCCTTGGACGTGTGACGTTTCAAGTTTGAGCCCACAACTGTGGCACAGATAAGCAGGTTCAGTAGCAAACAACTATTTGAAAAACCTTGTAACTTATCCATACTGGGCACATTTTTTTTTCTTTTTTTTTTGGTATCTGGTGGTATATTTTTCACATTAGCTGTTTCTTAGGATTAGCAAACCAGGGCAAATCTTGTTTCATCCCTCCCTGGGTATTTAGTGTAGTGCCAAGCAAAGCACAGATTAACATATGCTTACTCAGGATTAAGGATTTTTTTTTTTAACTCTTCTGATAGTAAAATAGAATCCACACAGTTCAATGGATTCCACGGATGGGCTGTTTTTGTTAGTGCCAACGACTAACCCTAAACGTCTAGTCCCAAGTTTCCAAAGGCTTTGGGTTGGACTTTATGAAAGTCAGTTGCCAAACAGTAACAAACACTAGTTTACCATATTCTTAATTTGCCTCCATCCCTACAGTGTTGCATATGAGTGCTCCATGGCAAAGAAGAGGAGGGCTGAAGATCAGGCTATGGGGGTCCCAGTCAACAAAAGGAAATCTCTGCTAATGAAGCCCCGGCACTACAGCCCAAGCACGGACTGCCAGGAAGACCACGGCAACAGGACCGAGGAGGACAGCCTCTTGGAAACACATGATCACTCTACTGCAGGTAGCAAAGAGGCGTGCCCAGACCTTTCCTATTCTCTGGCACTGAGCACTTAGTCTTAATTTACATAAAACATATGGTTAATGTGGTTATAAAACGTATATTTGAATTTGGAAGCAAAACGAAACATTTATTTCACTCAATATCCATTTATTGAGGGCCCATTTTTTTTTTATCAGTAACTGTTGAGGGTCTGTAGATAAGCAACAGGGGTCCTTAACCTACCCTAACCATTTTCAAAGCAGAGGATTAGACTATGCCTCTATCTGAAAAAAATAAAAGATACTAAACCTTAAAGTTGAAAAGTACTTTGTCTTTCTAATAGAATGGATGTCAAATTCCTGAAAGGATCCTTCAAATTCAAGTGCGTATTTAAGCTTTAAGACACCTTTTCAATGATCAGATTCTATAGGATGTTTGTTAATGATTATGTTATAGATATAGAATATATATCTAAAACATTTATTTTTTATTTAAAATAAAAACATAGATAGTATTACTTGCTCTAAAAAATATAATTGGTAATAACAAGGACCGATACAGTCTGTGGCCTTAATATTTTTAATAGTTTTTGAATAAATGTTTATAGCAATGAGCTGTAGAAGCAACCTAAAGTTGTCAGATTAGAGTTTCCTTCAGTAGGGAAATTACGTATTATAGAAAATGTATCACTGTGCCCATTATTTCCAAAATAAATCTTTTAAATTTCCCTTTAGGTACACGTTATATTTCATTGATTCAATTTTTCACTCACTCATCAAACACCCTTTGCATGCTCAGTGAAATGTAATTACTATTTTGAAACTTTAAGATTCATTTCTCTCCAGTTGACAGTTATTCCCATTAGTCCCAGGTAGTGACATGCATCTAGGAGTTAGAATTTCACTAATCACTTTGTGCATGAGGCTGAAGCTGAGGAACATGCAAAACAAAAATCTCAAAAATTATGAAAAAAATGAAGATCTAAAGCTTGTTTTAGTAGAAAATGAAATTAGTTGTATGTTCTACTAAATATGTTTTTCTGAATGTGAATTTTTAAAAAATCAAAATATACTAGTTTGTTATTTGAAAAGAAGTATTTATTTTATAAACAAAAGGCAATGAGATTCTTAAGTCATAAATATTCATAGTATATAGAATTATATTAATAGTTAACAAGTATTAATAGAAAATATGTAGAAGTATATTGACCGAGTGAGCACAAATCTCAGATCAGAATCATCTCCAGTAATCTTGGCTTAGAATTAGTTCAAGATTCTGTCGTTAAAACAAAGTTGTATTCTGATTTGAATGTATTTAAGTAAATTTTCTGGCTTTTCTGTATTTAGCATGTGATTTGAAATTTCATGGCTCATCTTGAAATTATAACCATTCTCGACTTTTTTTGTTTCCTTGAGCTGGTCAGTTTTATTTCTTGATTCATGAAAATTGCAGGTTGAATTGAGTATTTGGGAAAGTCCTTGAATCATTGTTATTAGGTATAATATATCTAAGCTGGCATTAATTAGCCAAATAGTTAAGAAAAGGAGCACGCTTTTGCATCAACACATTCTTGTGAGTGCGGTGAGGACAGACTGTACCTGGCTCACTGAGTGACGATCTTCTCTTGTAGTTTATGGATCACTGTAGATGTTTAATATTAACCAAGTGAATACATTGTCCAAATGTACTCCAGTTAAATATTCAGCTCTAAGCACTGATGGGCATCTATCTATTTTCAGGTTCACAAAAATAAATTAACTACCTTTATATTTAATATTAGAACCACTACTACTAATAATGAATATGCTGAAATTACAGCAGTAGTGACCATTATTTTTGAG
Organism: Lepilemur ruficaudatus; assembly: GCA_963574885.1. Lineage (NCBI taxonomy): Eukaryota > Metazoa > Chordata > Mammalia > Primates > Lepilemuridae > Lepilemur > Lepilemur ruficaudatus. The sequence goes on along the minus strand of CAUYRT010092766.1, from coordinate 7,522 downwards.
TTTTTAAATATATTTTAGGCACATAAATTATATCACTTAATCCACACAATAATGCCACGCATGTGTATGATCATGGTCACAGTTTTACATACGAGATCATTGGGGACTGCAGAGATTTAATGCTGAAGTTACTGCAGCTTGTAGGCGTTGGAAGGAAGATAATTAGGAAGCAATTGGAAGGACAAGCAAAATAATTGTTTCCCAGCTAACCGTGCTCTATAATTCAATTGTCCCCATGCTCCAACTACCTTCAGAATGCAAACTGGGCAAAGTTCCTACAATGTCACATCACGAAGTCACAATATCCTGAAATGGCCGATCCTATCACTGGTCAAAAAAGCAAAGATTCTAAGTTGCTTTCAGCCCTCTGAGCAAGTTACCTTCCACCTCCACCCCCTGGGAGGAAAAAGAGCTGAGTTAGTGCCAAGCGCAACATGGAGTATTTCATCTAGTCTCTCATTTACTCCAGGTGCCCCAAGGTCTTTTACCTTGGGGTGTGCACCCAACAATATCATCAGTTGGGAAGTTCAGATGGTATAGTGCCCATGAAGGCTGAGGTCATGAGCTTGAATCCTGTGAAGTTTTTACTCTATTTTATGCCACAAACTACACCCATACCATCAACAACGGGCTGTCTTTCAAAGAGATGCAGGTGGGCATTAAGGACAATAGAAGAAAACATGGACAAAACCATGCAGATATACCTTCTTCACTGGGAAGATGATCTGGCAAAGTACTACCAGGAGGAAAGACAAGCAAGCACAGGCTTTCCCAGCACAGACGGGAAAATGAGAGTCACCTGGAAGTGAGATTAACCAAGCCAGAGTGTGGAGTCCCCCGCAACATAAACACATGCTCATGATTTGGGGAAATCTGTCACGGCCATAGAAGTTCTAGGGGTTGGGATGATACTTTTAACACATATCATCTCTCGACAAATAGCAAATAAAGGAGAAACCACTCCAATTTCAGGACTTTGAAAGATGAATTCATTTTTCTAGGGCTTTTATTCCCAGTAAAATTTACATATCCAAAGAAGCGCAGAAAGCTAATTTACCTATAAAAGTAACCTAGCTAGTTACAGAAACAGAGCTGTGATTCAATTATACTGAAGGACTCAAACTCAAAACGTGTTGTGATTTTCAGGGGATTTTTAAAGTTGTTTTGATGCAGAATAGCTGACATATAGCAAGAATTTATTAGCATATTCTTACGGGATTACCAGACAACTTAGAGACCTTGGTTTAAAGTAAAGAAACAAATTGGATTGTATCAGGCAAAGGCATTTTTTTTTCTCCATGTACAAGGAAAACATTCTAGCTCCAGCTCCTCCCTCCCTCACACTTTGAAATGCACTCAGGATGGAGAAAGGTCTGTGCACCCCTTAACAGTCTATCTTGGGCTAGGAAAATGCCCCCTAGGAATTTCCTGACCTATTATCATTATAGCAGTAAGAAAGTTAAGGTCGAGTTATTTGTTAATTTTGTTGTGTTGCTTATTTGTTTTTCCATATTGTTATATTTATAATTTGAGGATCATTGTTTTTCTCATTGAAAGTTAGCTGACAATTGCATTCTAGCATCTTCATGTAAATCCACTCTTGAAAATATCCAAACCTGGGAAAATAATAGGTTAACAGCATTCTTAGCAGTTTCTCCTAAGGCTTGTTGTGTTTCATAAATATGCACCGTGACATGGCATTCCGTGGCTGTCAGATCCAGGTAGCATGGCACAGAGGAGAGCACGTGTGTGGCCCCGGGGCTGGGTGTCAGCACTCCACCCGCCAGCCGTGTGGTCGAGCAGTCTTGGGCAAGCCCGTAGCTCGCTAGACCTGTAGTTTCCCTTCTGTAAAATGGAGTAGCAAGTACCTTTCTTGCAGTCATTGTGAAGATTACACAAAATAAAGGACTGAACATGCCAGGAATACAGCAGTTGTCCTAGAAAACATCGTTGGATCATCCAGTCATTGGGCCATTGGATCATCCTCGTTTTGAAGATGAGGACCTGGACTCAGGAGCCAAGGGCCTGCCCGAGGTCAGAGGCAGGCAGGGCAGCGCCAGCAGCACGACCGCAGTCTCCAGACCTCACAGCCCTAGAGCTTCTCCCCTAACATTGCGCATCGTGCGCTGGCTCCCGGTTTCCAAAGGCAGCACGTGAACAGTGCCATAGCATGCCTAGGAGTGGGGCGTGAACTGAGCAGAGCCTTCTTGATTCTGTGGCCCCTGCCCTTCCTTGGGGGTGAATTTTACTAATTATCCTAAATGAAAAACAGGCCCGCCTCATCGATGTCAAGGGTCCAATGCAATGTATCCCCTGCCACTACCGTCTTCTAAAGTAGTGTCTGGGGCAGAGGGAAGGGAGCCACCATTCACTGAACACTGCGTGGTGTTCCTGCGGGACCCCGAGGCGCTCACCAGGGCAACACTGTCCTCAACCTGTGAACAAGACGCCAGGCTGAGACGGTGCAGCAACCCGACTGAGAGAGCGCAGAGCAGGGCCAGGATCAGAACTCAAGCCCAGGTCCGCCCGACTCCAAAGGCAGGGCTCCCTCAGTGACTGCAGTGAGAGAGGCACAAAGTACATCAGCACCCTCAGAAAGCGCGGGCGGCCCAGCACACAGCTGGGAGAACAGGCTCCTCCTCACGGATCTGCCGGGTTCTAAAGCTAACACAACTCTATCCTTCTGACTGCAGTGAAAGCCAGGGAGGGCGAGCACGTGGAAAGTTGGTTTGCAGGTTTGCAGAACCTTCCCTAGAAACCGGAGCGCGTGATGCACGGTGGCACCCCTTTCGGCAGGGCTCCTCTTTTTCTGAAGAATAATTAATAAATATTTTCTTTTAGCATGTAACAAACAGTTGAACCAAACAATTATGTAAACTGGAAATGACCCAAAATGCTAGCAGTTGGCAGCGGCACAGTGAAATGCATTGTCGCGCACATGTGCATTTTTGTCACTCCCGCCTCTCTGGTGATCTGCACTTAATAGGAATATTTTAAACTACGTAGCTAAGCAACAGAGGTAATTGTTGCTTTCTAGAGCTTTTGTTAGCACTCTAACACAGCCCAAATATGCATAATTAGGTATAATGTCTATAAATCATTATCGTACACATGTGGGTAGTTAAGTGGAGTGAGAGAATAGTTCAATGAATTGAGCATATTCACTGAAAATGCTTTTTATTTGTTTTCTGTAGTTCATAATACTTTAAAATTATCATAACCCTTTACACTTTCTCTTAATAGCCAACCGCGATATTGAGAAAAACTTCATTTGCATTTTAGACTATGTTTAATATATTATTTAAACCTGGAGTTCCTCTGCTATGAATTCAGGAGAGGATAGGCCATCCTATCAAATATTATGTGCTTGTTTATCCAGCCTCTTTTCGAGGAACTAAAATGTTAAATTTTTCAGTTTATGTTGAATAGATCCCAACAAAAGACTGCACCCTATAATCAGCATTATTTACAGGGGCTAGTGTTGTGACTGAATTCTTCCCTTCATCCAAAAATGCTTTTAGTTACTATGGCAATATTTACTTGATCCTGGCAGTCCAGTGTTGATTTAGGGAGATAATTACCAGAAAGGAAGATGATGGAGATGTATTTTTGAGTGTCCTTGTCAGAGACAATGTTTATAAAAAATTAAATGAGACCAAAAAAGGCACATTGTCTTCTGCACAGACACCCCTCCCTCAGCCCTCGCACCGGATGGCGGTGCCTTTCTTCCCTCCGAAGATGTTTATTGACACGGAATGCTCTTCACTTGGTGTCTTTAACAGGCTTTCAGGGGGCTTATTATTTTGTGCTTCCCATCTCCCTACTCTGCCTTTGAGACACAGAAATGGCCCTTCTTATTTTTTTTTTTTTTTTGGATGTCAGAGGACCATCGCTGGCACACTTCACAGCCTGGCGTGTGCTGGGCACCACCCCACGTGCCTGGGCCTGGGCTGGTGTCGCCCGCAAATCCGCGCCCTCGCTTGGTGTGTTTGCCCTGGAACAGGCTTGGGGAGGCTAACTGTATAATCCCTCACCCCAGCTGGGCCATTCCCAGCACGAAGGGAGTGACACTGAAAACAAACGCTGCCTGGGACAACAGCTACCCCACGGGCTGTCCTGGACAAACAGGCATGTGACCTCCTCTGGGTCATGGGGTAGTGTGACAGTCAAGACCCAAGATGGCTTTGTCCTGAGGACAACTGGTTAACATGTGGCATCCCCCAACCATCCCACCTCATCTCATTTCCTTTTTACACAAATGCGTGCAAATAACAGACCAAAAATGTGATACTGTTCAAGATATTACTTGATCATGCTAATTTTCCCATTTGTGTTTTCCTCAAAATATGGAATTTTAGTGCAACTATTACAAAAGTCCACAGGAAGTCTTGAAAGCCTCAGAATTCTTTTAGTTATCATCTCTGAGTAGATGTATTTTTTATTTTAACTAACATTCCATAAAATGTGAAAGTATGTATATGAAGGTATAGAGAGTAAAGAACATAAAGCAAATCAACTGTGAATACACATTGCCACCCCAACAGAGAATCTGATGAATATTTTCCTTACAATGTATAGTGTTATGTATACCCAATTTTCTTCTGTTTGGCCAAGATTTGGGAATATAAGAGTCCAGTAACCATAATTTTGCATTCAGTACTCTGTTATTATTGTGAAGTATCTACTCCTTGTCTTGGTCAGTACCCTAGAAGCACTTAGCTCTTAATATGCTGAAAATTATAATAGCTCATTTCTTTAAAAGCAAATCTCAGAATATTAAGATTTAAGTTATGTTTTATTTTAAGAACATATCTATTTTTCTTACTAATGTTTATAAAATTGGCAGAGACCATATATTATACATATGAAATATATATACATTCATCTATCCTACTTGGTGCAATTTTCTTAAAATATTTTTGTTCTTGTTTTTCAAATATTGGTTTTCTTTTTTCATAGAAGAAATCATGATAAAACCTATGGATGAAAACTTTCATTCAGCTGCACAAGAAAACTCCCGTAAGAAGGAAGACAGATACACTTGTTATCAAGAGCTCGTGGTCAAATCTTTAATGCACTTGGGGAAATTTGAAAACAATGCTTCTGTTCAGACTGTAAGTGACAACTTAAATGACAGTGGCATCCAGTCTTTAAAAGCAGAGAGTGACGAAGCAGATGAGTGCTTTACGATTCATTCCGATGACGGAAGAGACAAAATCGATGATTCCCAGCCACCGCCCTGCTACTCCAATGACAGCGAAAGTAACTCCGAAAGCGCGGAGAATGGCTGGGACAGTGGCTCCACCTTCTCAGAAGAACCCAAACCACCTGGAGTCCCAAAGTATGTTTTAGCGGATAATCAAAAAGACCTATTGGAAGTTCCTGACATAAAAACCGAAGGTGACAAATTTATCCCTTGTGAGAGCAGGGGTGATTCTGAAACGGAAAGGAGAGACCCACAGAATGCTCAGGCGGAAGCCTCCTCGGATGGCAAAGCCCAGCCTTCATTCCCTGAGATTGAGGAAGAAGATGGCAAGAGCCTGGCAGCAGTGGCGGAAGAGTCTAGTGACCTGGAGAAAGCAAAGGGAAACCTAAGTTTGCTGGAGCAGGCAATTGCCCTACAGGCTGAGCGAGGCTGCGTTTTCCATAACACCTACAAAGAGCTGGACAGGTTTCTGCTGGAGCACCTCGCAGGGGAAAGGAGGCAAACCAAAGTCATCGACACGGGTGGAAGACAGATCTTTAACAATAAACGTAAGACACATTTTTTGCATTTATTTTAGGAATAAAATTGCTTTAGAGTTTGGGGGAAAAAGTTAGATTTGATTGTTTCTTCCACATAGCTTTTTGACAACTTAATGCAATTTAAAAACCAATTTATAACTATAAAATAAACAATTCCTTTTCCCCCCTATGCTCTAGATTATTCTCAGATCAAGCTCCATCAGTTTTGCGGTATTTTCACAAACAAAAAAAGATGTGTTGCTTCTATTTCTAATTTAACTACTTTTTAAATACGCATCATACCTTTAAAAAGCACTTTATTGGACGTTGCTAGAAGTACATTAGTACTTGTTGGATCTCAAATCATTTTATTAGCCAGATCAATTCCAGAAACTTAATTTTTCTTTCCCACCCTCATTCTAGGGTCATCTAAATGCTTTTGAGCTCAAAATGACATCAGGTCACCTGCAAGCCAGGCAGGATGCTGATTTTTTGCTGGGATAAAACAACATTAATGCACTTAGAAGCCTATACTTTTACCACTTCTCTAACTCAGGGACCACAAATATCTGGGCCAAACTTGAATGAGAGAGTAAATGTGTTTTGAGGAAAACTTAAAATTATTCTTCAGACTTTAGGAAAGTTGTGTCCCTGCCCCTATAGGTACCCCCTCCGCTGCCTCTCCCCGGAGTCTTGCACCGGAAGGGTGACAATTCCAGCAGCTCTGTGGAGTTCCCCAGCCGCGGTCCTTAGTGCCAGGCTGCTTGTTTTCGACGGGGATTTCCAGTTCTCAGGTGGTTCTTGGTCACTCTACAGCCTAACAGCCACAGCATTAAGGGAGGAATATCTTAGAGAAAATCAAGGCAGTGGACCCCAAGGGCTTACAAGAGTAACATGTTAGTATGGGTTAGTAGTTCTGATTGCTGAGATTTATCCAGAAACAAATTGTGTATTTTGTCATTTTAAATACATTTTAGCACTCACCTGTAGTCTCAGCTCAGAGCTGAGAAAACAAAAAAGGATAAAATAATGTCATGTTGTGAGGAGCAAGATAGCAATGCTACGCAAACATCCTGCAAGGGTCAGGGAGGGGATAGAATATTAATGACTAGTATGACTAGTGTGTGGTTCGGGACAGGCCACTGTACTTAGCTGTGTGCACTCCCACTAATATGCAACTTATTGAATTAACCTTTTTTAAAAAAGAACTACAAAATCAGAAAGAAACATAAAATTTACTCCAAATTCCCCAAATTCATGATTTCTAATATACTGTATTTTATTGATTCTAAGAGATATAGTTTACCCATTTTAACATCTCTTAAATCAGAAGGGCATGCCCTAGTTTAAGTACCAATCATTCTTTATTTCTCAATAGCATACAGAATGAGGTTTCCTTTTACAATTGATGATATCTTACAGCCAATGAAATCCAGTATTTGGAGAAACTTTTAATTACTTGAGTCATAGCTTAAACTACTCGACAATCCTTTGGTTATTTTTATAGAACTTTTAAAACTTTTTTTGTTTTCAAAAATTAAGAAGGTGGCCAGGCGCGGTGGCTCACGCCTGTAATCCTAGCACTCTGGGAGGCCGAGGCAGGCAGATCGCTCAAGGTCAGGAGTTCGAAACCAGCCTGAGCAAGAGTGAGACCCCATCTCTACTATAAATAGAAAGAAAGAAATTAATTGGCCAACTAAAGATATATATAGAAAAAATGAGCCGGGCATCGTGGCACATGCCTGTAGTCCCAGCTACTCGGGAGGCTGAGGCAGAAAGATTGCTTGAGCCCAGGAGT